>JASDQU011509345.1:3282-13684 GCA_032191745.1 Picea mariana
GTTCAGTTGGATACCCAAGTATCCAACTGAACTTTATTACTACCTACAATCCATAGACAAGTAGATAGATTGAAGGAATAAATCAAGTGATTGAAGACATGCTTCACATATATGTGATGGACAAACCATCTAAGTGGGATGATTATCTACACATAGTAGAGTTTTTCTTATAACAATGGGCATCAAATATGATTGAAAATGAGTCCATATAAGGTTTCATAATTTTAGTCTATTGGGATAACCCAGTAAGCATATTATTCTTGGGCTAGAAACGCTCTAGGAAATGGAGCAATAAATTGTTAGAATCAAGAATAATGTGAAGGTAGCCAAAGATAGGCAATATGTATATAATAATATAGTGCATAGTGAATTTCATGTTGGGGATCATGCCTTTCTTTCAGTGAAGCTAAATAAGAGTTCCTTAAAGCTTGGAAGTTGCACACCAAGTTGGAACCCATATATTGTGGGCCATTTAACGTTCTTGATAGAATATGGCTAGTTTCATATAGACATGCATTACCTAATAACACTAAAGCTCACAATTTTTTCCACGTTTTTTTTTTCTTAAGAAATTTGTACATGACCCTAACCATGTGATTGACTGGGATGTGATCTAGGTGGAACCATAGGGAGAGTTCCAAATAAAGACATTGCACATCCTCAACAAGAAATTAATATTTCTCTAGAACTGAGCCATGAGATAGGTAAATGTGTAATGGAAGCACTTTTTTTCTTGTTGAGGGTACATGGGAGCTAAAGGATGCCATAAAGGAGGCATACCCATTTTTGTTCTAATTTTGAGAAGCATCGAAGTAGGTGCTATTCCAAGGGGTAGGGGAATGAAAACCCCTCTTTTGACCCCTCAAATGTATTGAATCATTTTTTCCTCGATGGAATACACATCTCAAGAAATGATATAGGTACTTCCCCTAATTGTGAGGATGGTACAAGAGATAAACACATCGGTTTCACTTTTGGAAACCTAAGCAGACATGGACGTCAAGTGAGGCCCAATAATGCCAACAGTGGTAGCCAGCACAAAGACTTGAACTTGTGACTTAAGCATATTGTGTAAATGATATAAATACAATAATATGGATTCCTAGTGTGAATATCAAGGCCAACGCCTGACTAGTGAATGGATAGGCATGTAAGTTTTAAATATACATATATGGACCATGTTTTAAGCTTGTCATAGTGAATTAAAGCTATGTAAATATTATTGCTTGAACATAATATAAAGTGGTCCAATATGGTTGTAGAGAGCATGAGAGGGTCTATGATTCGACTAGAGGGGAAGATGAAAGGGAGCCCATGGGGAAGTAAATCCTCTATTTCCTAGTGTCAACCATCTCATCCTTTTTCCACTATGTACCTTAAATTAAGTCATCCACCTCCTTTGAATTATTAAAAAACAATCATTGAATGCATGTAAGGGGTTGGTGAGGAAGTATTCTTATGTAGTTATGTAAGCATGGACTAAGTATAATCATTAGGGATAAGTGTAAGGATCCTATATTACACTTGGTAGAAGTAATTTCAACCATCATTTCCCTCAATTCTCTCAATTCAATTCACTCTAGCATTCATTCTCTCATTCTCATGTGTATTATATACAAGGCTCATGCATTATTCTCCATTGATAACCATGAACCAATCTAGAAGTGGACCAAATCTGCATTGTGAAAAGGAAATTACAAACATGGGATGGAGGATAGATAGTTGTAAGTGAGAAAAGAGGCTGGGAAATTTAGGAAACCATTTCCCATTTTGTATTTTCTACTCTGCGGATGCTTGAGAGCCAAGTACTATTTTTGTAGGCAACTTCTAAAAAGCATACAATATTTTTTTCTAAGAGAAAAAGTCTCGTGACTTTATTATAAAACAATATTACTTAATCAAATGCTAAAAAAATTCACAATTTTCCTCTAAGGTCTATGGTTGAATTGGAAATATATCATTCCCTTACAAAAAAATATTGTTGTAACCATGTTCACAAAAGGTATTTTGATTTTACATGCATTATCCCCTATTTTTACAATCATTATAAAAACTAAAAGTATTATCCATATCAATGAATTTCCTTTGTCCAATAGTGTTTCTATAGGTTATACATCATAAAGTAAAATATCATCCTTTGAAAAATTGGAAATATCGTCCATCATGAATGTATTTCCTAGATCTAGTAGTTCTTATATAAATTAAACATCACAACTATAAAGTAAAATATCATGTATTTAAAACCATGGATCATGCATGAAATTGTATATGTGCCCATATTTGTTTTTTGTAATTTTGTTGGCACCTTTGTCCATTCCTAGTCCTTCTTTGGATAAGCCATTTGCCACCATGTTCCTATCCTTATAGATGTGTGAAAAGGAAATATGTGAGAAAGATGTATGTAGAGATTGTACATCATTAAACAAAGGATTTAGTGTAAAATTCATCAAGATTGATTCCTTTCTCATCCATTGTAAAACAAGGAGCAAGTCACAAAAAAATTGTATGCTTGTTATTTTATTGGCGCGTCATTGTAAGACCCTAGGTTCAATTTATTCTACCAACAAACCCTATAGACACCGACCCTTTCGACATCAGTTGCATGCAAGTGGAGTCTCACCTGAGGTATATATTGGGGCTGCATGAACCAAGTTTCTACAGGGACGAGGGGATGGGAAGCTAACATATTTTTTATTCCTACTTATCTACCCTGTGCACAGTATTCTGTGTTTCTTTTCCCTTTATTAATTAGTAAAATTTATTTATACAACACCATTGTGACACAAATTTCAACATAAACTATTCACTGTAACATTCATCATTACCGCACATCAATCATCTAATGAACAGATCTAGATATAGTTATACATAAATAGAAAATTCATGAACAATCGCATAAAAATACATCCAGACAAAGAATTTAACATGGTTCACCCAATCCTTGGACTATGTCCATAATGACTGGCTTTTTTATTATTCTTCGTGAAAATCTTCTCATGCTTGCTCACCACGCTTACAATAGATATATCGTTCTATCCTTCCCCATCCTACCTAGGCGCTCTAAAGTGCAAGCCTCTCTTTGCAAGCCCTCCCTAAACCTTCCTACATAGACTGTCTCTCACTCTTAGTCTATTCTCTCACCCTTAGCCACAACCTGTTAAAATTTTAATTAAAAAGTAACTAGGCAAGTGTTTCTCATCACCTAGGCGCCTAAGGGGTGATAAAGTGCCTAATGTGGGCCCTAGCCATTTAATTTGTGAGATGCAAATTAAAATGTGACTTTTTGAGACTTAGGGAAAGTGGGTGGATAAAGTAATTTAATTTCTACCATTGATCTCATCTAACCTCCATCGTTGGATGAAGATACTTTTCACCTTCCCTCATGAGGTCGATTAGGGTAAGGGGGTGCACCCATTGCTAGGGTTGTTGTTCATTGTTGAGAGAGAAAGAGCAAGAGAGAGGTCGAGCTTGATATTGAGGCATCATATGAAAAGATATGGAACGAGTTTCAAGGAAGCTAGCAGGCACGGATTTTAAGGCAACAAACAACAAGGAAAACAATCCGTATAATACATATTTAAGGAGGTCGTACAACATTAATTGTGCACAAAAATCAAGGAGGATAGCAACATAGTTTTCTGAGTGTATTGACACACATTCCAAGGCTTCCATACAACATTTATTGGCACAAATTTTGAGGAGAGCGTTGGGAACGTTTTTCTGAGTAAGAAAAATCCGTACAGTCCATATGAACCTTCACAGAATTTGAGGGTCGTACTGTCATAAATTATGGGCATGTTTTTATAGAGTATTGGCATGGTTTTCAAGGCATTGTTCTACTGGGTATTTTCATACAGTTTGAGCAGAATTTTGGCATGAAAATCGAGGATAGTCTGTAAAACATTCATTGTTGGTACAACCGTATAGTGTACAGATTTCTGGCATAGAAATCGAGGAGCATATCCAGGACTGTTCAGAAGGATATTTGCTAAAGAAAGTTAGAGATAAGTTTGTGTAATTTCTGAAGATGAATATGATGTAAATGAAATTTCTCACAAGCTCCTAAATAATAAAAACTCCCTCTCTCACTGGTTTTCCCCTTGTGGCTTTTTCCAGGGTCGTTGTTAGACCAAAAATCACTGTGTTAATTTTTTCTGAGTTTATGTGTTGCTGATATTTTATTTCTACGTTATAAACGATGTTCAGAATCCTCATGTTTTAGTTCTGAAAATTGTATTTTCTTGAGTTTAATTGGCTATTAAAAATCTGGGTTTGGGCATTAAACATTGGCTGAAAAATCGGCGAGACTGAAACTAGGTTGGGGTCTGAAATTTTACATGGTATCAGAGCTAAGTTGAAAGAGGTAGAGATATTTTAGCAAGTCAGAAATTTGGGACAACAGTCACTTCACAGGGCAGATTTTTGAATTTTTCACTTTCACTAGAAAAGGGTCTGTTAGTCCCTAAAGTCTCACTTGACTATGAGAGGGAAAGCTAGGGCATCATCAGGTTATTGCAATAGTATTTTTAGGGTTTTATGATTTGTTTTTTTTTTTAAAGGTGGTTGAAAATTGGTTCAAGGTTTCAAGATAAACAGAAATTTCAGAATAAGGACAAATGATATCCCATTAACTGATTAAAGGGTAGTCACATAGATGAATTAGACAAATAAGGAAAAGAGAATATGAAGTCTTCAATTTTTCAACCTCACATAAAATTCTTATCTCAAAATATCATTAATAAATAAGAACATTAGCCTGGAATCAAAACTTGAAAATAATCACAACATCAAATTCTTTATTATATCAATTGATAATCAATAAAACAATGCATTGTAGTTTGATTAATGATCTCAAGCATGAATAGAAAAAGAAAAGAGAAGAAGGGAAAGTCTAACCATCAATATGCCTTTTCCATTAAGTGTCATATAGAATAGGAATGTCTTACAAGGAGTTTCAAAACAGGTCCATGAATCCAAATTTTTGACCTTCACAGAGTCTTTCTTCTATCTACGTAAACTATCAAAAAGTAGTTAAGATCCTATTTTCTAGTGTGCTATTAATGATAGGAACTGATCAACATCTATCTTCTAGGGAGGTTAGCTCAAAATGAGCATTTACATTACAAAAATAGATAGCAGATCAATAGCTTAATCTCAAATGATTCTTTCAACAATACATTTGATCATACAAATTAGGAATTGGTTTGATTTAGTCATGTATTCGAAGTATCATCTTCACAATCCAAAAACAAGTAAATATTCCCTCGTTCCCTGGTAAATATTAAAACTTCAAACTGTGTCAGATCCTTCATAGGGATATCATGATATTATAACAATGCTAGCTTTAGCAGTCCTCTATTTTAGCTTAGAGGTGAGTACAATGTTGTGCCAATAGAGTTTGAAGTTGGATTATCTAAGCTCTTTGAGCAATGCATTTTTCTCCCTTTTCTTCTTTTTTAACCCCTGTATCCTTTCTTGTTTCCTGGCACTCCATTGCTCTACTTGAGCCTTTTCTTTCTTCAATTGCTTCACCACTCTTTGGAGTTCTCTGATCTTCTCTTTATCACTTTTGAACTTGACCTTGAATGATGGAAAATATTATGCAAGTGCAAGCTTGTTTAGATCTATGATAGCCTTAGGTTCTCTTAGTTTAATTTGGTATCTAGAATCTAATCCTGAACTGTGATCATCATTTGAACTAGCTGAGTCCATGGCTTGTGGAATATCTGATATATGGTATGGTCTACAGGGTTACTTTCTTTGTTTTCTGAAATCCTACTCGTACCTTTAGCAAGTGCTTCAGCTCTCGATAATCTTGTAGTAGCTCTTGTTACAGGTCATGTGGGAAGTTGAGCAATCTGCTTACCTCTTTCTGTTGGTTTCCTGTGTAATGGAGGTTTTTCTGCCTTTTCTTTGACACCTGTTTTAGAGTCCTCAGAATGGTCCTCTATGACTATGACATTTTAGTTTCTGATAGATGAGTCAAACATAGCTTTGGATTTTAGCCTATATTTGTTGGTAACCCTAGTTGAATTTCTCCTAGGGTATTGAGACACAGGAGTAGATTTCTTCTCTTTTTTTTACCCATGACACCTTTCTTACTGGTTGATTTCTGCTTATGTTTGACTATAGGTTTAATATTATAATCCTCATCTACCTCATCTAAATCTTCTTCCATTTTAATGTTTGCATCTGAAAACATTTTAGTCTTTGTATCAAACTTGGATCTCTTATCTCTGTTGGTCATGTCTTCTTCCTTAATGTCATCTATAGGAGTATCAAGAGGAATGTGCTGAGACTTCTTTCTTTTTCTTGTCCTTGTCACCCTTGTCATAGACATTTCTTCTTTGACTTGAGGTTCATCAACTATGATACTCTGCTTCTGTGTAGATGTCTTTCTTCCTTTGCCCCTTCTCTATTTTCTTGGATGTGGATCGGGATTTAGGGACTGGATCAACCAGTTCCAGGGTTTTTGTACTTCACTTAGAGTAGAAACGGCCAGATTCTTAATTAAAACTTGATGGAACAAGCTACCTTTAGCAGTGGTAGGGTGTGACTGTACCCTTTTTGACATCTTTGATAAGATTTTGAGTAGAAAGTATGATAGATTTAAGGGATAGTCTCCATTAACATGCATCAATAGCCTAATATGGTAGATGCAAACCAACGAGAATCTACCTTCGCAAGTGATATACCTATGAATTATGATCAGAGTGGTATGCCATTCTTGTCTAATCTAGTTGTGAGGAACTCCTTTCTTCCAGTCTGGGTTATGTTTATCTGGTAGCAAGAATTGGTTCACAAACTTCATGACTACGTGCTCCTCTTTCCACCATCGTTCTCCCCAATCGCTAATTTGCAAGCTTTGGAAATGAATTGTTCTGTTACCAACATCAACAATTTACCAATCACCACTTTGAAGCCATCGAAGTTTTGTGCGAACATCATGGACACCTGTTTGTCATGCCCCTAGATGTTGGTAAAGAATTCGAACCAGCCAACGTCTTTAAACCTGTGTGCCATCTACAGATACGCTTCAGGTAGCTCAACGCCCTCAGGTTCCAATCTGACAATTTTCCCACTTTTCTTAGGCTCCATGTCAATGATACATTGCTGCAACTCAGCGCTATTGGAAATTGAATTTAAAACCTACAACTGTTACTACATAACGATTTCTTTTAAAGGATATCTGCGCACATAATCCAACAAAATTAGGATAACAAATGACAGTGTTATATAATGATGTTGGAAATTGAACTAATTTGATACTAGTCCTTGCAGGTACAAAGTGATCTCATTCATGCAATGGTTCAAACTGCATAATCGATTCAAGCGATATCGTGGAGTACATGCAGGTATTTTTTCCACGATTTATGAGATCATGACAAGATTCGGATGGTTGGTGCATGTCACAACATGATTACTTTAGCGTTGCAGGAATATTGTTATTCCAGTAGCACTATTTGATGACTTGGCAATAATTTGAATTTTCATAATTCAAATAAGAAAATGATGTGACAAATCTCGTTAAACCATGTCTTAAAACTTCAAACTTAAGAAAATTATTCAAAAATACTAAGATGCAAATCATAACAAAATTGAAACAAAGATTAAAGTTTAATGAAATCAAACAATGAGTTGTATGCAGGGAGGGCTTAGGATTAGGGATTCTCACTAAATCAAGAGCAAAATTAGAGACTAACACTGGCTCCTTCTGGGGGTGGAGTTTTGATGATAAACTCCAAGAACTGCAAACCAATGCCTTTTCCTTACTTCTGATTCACTGATATCCCTGCATCTGTCAGTCTTTATTCAAAACAAAACTGTATAAAACAAATCCATTGGGTGTATGAAGTCTTTATTGAAAGAAAAACCTACTGTACAAGCTGAAAACTTAATGAATATTTAAAGAAAATAGTGTTTCAATAACCTCCCATTCACTGGGCCTCCAAAAGTTTCTGTGTCATCTAGATTATGCAGGAGAAAAGTGTTATTATCCATTACCTTGGATATTCTGAAAGGACCATACCATAGGTTATCAAACTTACCATGTTTTGTTTTATCCTCTCTCCTAGCATCCCACCTTAATACAAAATATCCTTCATTAAAAACATCTTTCTTAGCTCCTTTATCAAATGTGGCCTTGAATTTTCTCTGGTGAGAAACAACTTTCTTATTCATCTGTTCTATGACCTAATGAACCTCAATCATCAGAAAAATTCTCCTTTGGAGATCATTGGGTTCTTCTAACTCTTCTTGTAAAAATTTTAAGACTGGTAGGCCCAATTGAGTTGGAAGAATAGATTCTATCCCATATACCATATGGAAAGGAGAGGTCCCAATAGATTTCTTGTTACCGATATGATCAACCCATAGGGAAAAATTTAACTTAGAATCCCATGACCTTTTATTTTCTGCCAGTAGTTTTTTGGTAATCCTTATCCGACTCTTATTGGAGGACTCTGCTAACCTGTTTCCTTGGGGGTAGTAAGGAGTAGAGTGGACCAATTTGATACTAAATTTATTGCATAAATCAATCATGTAACTATATTTAAAAGCCCGTGCATTATTAGTGACTATTTTTTTAGGACAACCAAATATGGAGAAGATATTTCCTTCAAGAAATTCCATGATTACCTTGTTTGTTGCATTCCTAATTGGAATTGCTTTGATCCACTTCGTAAAGTAATCTGTGGCTGTAATGATCCATTTATGTTGTCCAGAATATGAAGGATTTATTTCCCCGATGAAATCCAAGCCCCATTGTTGGAATGGTCCCTGAGTGATGATTGGTTTCAGAGGCAACGACAGAAGTTTATGATTTCCAACAAATTTATGACAAGTTTCACATGCCCTGACCTGAGAAAAAATGTCTGGGAATAGAATTGGCCAGTAATAGCCTACCCTGAGAATCTTGAAAGCAATAGATTTCCAATGGTGATGACCTCCACAAACACCATGATGTAAATCACAAAAAAATTGTTTAGCCTCTTCTTCATCAACACACCTAAACAAGATACCATGAGGGTCTTTCCAGAATAGGATCTGATCAATAATTCAATACTTTACTGATCTTAAATTTAATGATCTAAACTTTGATTTATCCAATTTTGGAGGGGATTGAAAACTCAGCAGAAAAAATACAGCATCTTTGTAATATGGTGAAGACACATACTTGTTGTTTACCTGTGAACTTGTTTCTCCAATATGGAATGGAAAATCATGTGCTTTGCCTGAAAGATGGTACAGCCCAATTTATTTGCAATTAGACTCTGCCATTAATTTGGCAAGGCCTTAACCTTTATCAGTTGAGTAGGATTTATAGTAAGGTTATACTCCAATATTTTTGTTATCCATTTTCCTCTCTCTCCTTCACAATCAGGCTAAACTAAGATTTCTTTGACTATGTTGCTTGGGACATAAGCAGTGATCTCAGATTGAAGGACATATACTCTGAAAGATTTCAAATCTTTTACTAGGGCATAGGCCTATTTTTCTGTTATATCATACTTTAGTTCAGAGTCTCTGAGAGTTTTGCTGAAGAAGGAAATGGTTTCTCATATCCTTTCTCATTTCTTTGCAGAAGAACAACAACTGTGGTATTTTCTGAGGTAAATGAAAAAATCATGATTTCTTTGGAGTAATCTGAACTGATGAGAATTTTCAACATGTAAGTAATGTACTTGATAATATCTGCAAAATTTGGGATAAACCTCCTTAAAAAATTAATTTTACCAATGAAGGATTGAATAGACTTCTTGTTTCTTGGAATGTCTATCTGTTGGATAGATTTTACTCTTTCAGGATCTATTTTAATACCTTCAGGAGAAACAATGTGTCCCAAAAAATTTCCTTCCTCCATGACAAAATATGATTTTTTAGGATTAATTGATATACCATACCTCCTACATTTCTCAAAAGTCTGCTTCAAGTGTTGTAAATGTTCTTCATCAGATAATGAAAATACAATGATTTCATCAAGATAAATAACTACAAACCCGTATTTCTCACCAATAAACACAATGTCCATTGCCCTTTGAAATGTGGCTCCTGCATTCATCAATCCAAAGGGCATCTTTTCTTACATGAAAGTTCCCCAGGGAGTAGTAAAAGTTGTTTTCTTTTTGTCCTCCTCCACTACTGATATTTGGTTGTACCCTGAGTATCCATCAAGCATAGAGATCCTCTTTTCTCCTACAACTCTCTGTAAAATATGATCCGTTTTTGGTAATGGCTAATTGTCTTCTAAGGAGCACCTGTTCAAATTCCCGAAGTCCACATAGAGTCTTATCTATCCACTCTTCTTTCTGACAAGTACAAGGTTAGCTACCCACTCTGAGTATCTTAGTGACACTATGATTTTGGCATCCAATAACCTTTTTAGCTCTTTTTCTATTATAGG
>JASDQU011509346.1:6251-21962 GCA_032191745.1 Picea mariana
CATGTTGATTTTCTAACATTTAATCACAAATTCCTTTTAAATACTAAAATGAATAAAGTGGAGAACAATAAGGTGAAACCCAAGCATATTTATGGAAATGATATCGTAAAAGGTTAATGGGGCGATGAAATGTGAATAATAATGAAGGGAAAGGTGGATGAGAATAGGACATTTCTGAGCCCCAACACCCTTCTTAGCACCAATAATTGTCTCCCCGATGCAGCTAACGAATCTCCCAGTGGCGTAGATACACAGAGGAAAAATATGAAAACTGCCAAGAACAATAAGCCTGGAACCAAATCCAATAGCTTCCCCACAAGTTCAACCAATGTAGAATCGTATCCTCCTTCGAATATGGGCAAGGTACTGATAATGCTCGAATTCTTCTCAATGGGACATTTTCTAGACGCAATTTAAGGGCTACAAGAAGTTGTGTTGACATCAATCACCCTTCCTCTCAAATGTTAGATTCGATTCGTTGATACAGCCAAGGAGACTAGTCCTGAAAAATTACATCTTCATAGTTATGAAGTAGTTCATGAGCCAAGAAATATGACTGGATTCCAATTTGGAACGTCTAATTGCATTTGGAAGACCCATGTTTCCTCTCTCTTGTGAAAAGATTTCTTATAAAATTTGAATGAATATTCTAATGGACATCTTCTCCCCAGGTATAAGAAGGAAATTCCACATCAAGTCGACGTGTCCAACCATTTACACTGCGCTAAATAATCAACAAGAGGGATATACATAGGCTCTTCTTCGCATCTTTGTTTGTCACATAACTGAATGCAAGGGTCTAAGGGACCCAAAAAAAACATGGAGACTTAAAATCTAGTGCAACGATATATAAAATCGTTTATTTCCATGCATAGAGACTGATTGAGAAGATCCATGGAAACATCTGATTTGCAGTTGCGCTTTCTCTTCTACAAAATGTTAAATAACAAAATATTTCAATTTTGTAGAAATAATAACCACTGCTTACTAATCCATTCAAACGGATGCTCCTTGGATAGTTGGTCTTTTTGAAAAATTGCTTCTAGAATTATTGTCACTAGACTAACTCCTTTATTTGCTTCCTCCTTCTTTGCAGGATCTTGTACGACTCTCTTGCCACATTTTGGATGAAGCTAAGGATGAATTTTGCATCATTTCCCAATCTAATGGCCACTTGTCTCGTAATGAGTGCAATATTTCATTTGCTTCTCCTTTAACAAAATCTCCTTGTCACGAGGACGTGAAAGGGGTTCTTTTTGTCTTGTCTCACTTCCAGTGGATGTGCTCATATTCTTTACCCAAATTTTCTTTGTTTGATGCTTGGCTACATCATGGTTAGGAGATATAATCCAGAAACCATTTTTCTTACATTCAAGAAAAGGATTTGAATGACTTTCATACCTTTCTGAATTGTCCTTGATGTAGATATGGCGATGACTAGGACTAGATGATTTGTCTCCTCTCTTGGACCCTGATGATGTAAAAATGGTTTTTGAAGTGGCTCTTGCTTCAGTGGACTTTGAGCACTCTCCAATATCCTCTTGACTGTATCTGAAACCTGCAAACCGTGGTCTTTGTACCACCTCTAATGGCTGAGATTCCTTGTCCATGAATGTCAAGTCCACCTCCTCTGTATCCCATCTTCGTGAGGAGCTTCATGCCCACGTTATATTCATACCGAGAAAACATTGAACATGAATAAACATCATATACCTTGGTTTGAGTTTGTGCATCCACGGTAGAAGGCTCTTTGTCTTCTATTCGTTCACCATGCTGCAACTTTGCCAAGAGATTATCCTTGGTTTGCAATTCGAGCTACAATTCTTCAATAATTCCGTTGAGGACTTCTCCATGAAGTTGAGACCTCTCTTGAAGCTCTTGCTTCTTTTCTTCTGCAACCTGCAAAAGTCTCATTAACTCTGAGTTTTCAGCTTGAATGTTTTGATTTATCTCTTCTAATTCTTGAAGTCTTTTTTATTTCTTCGCTCCTTTGCCCATCCTGCAAATAAGTCATCCTAGCTCTGATACCACATGATCTGAAAACGGGTGAGTACTTTACTCTACGCAATTTTTCAATCGAGAATCATTTTTTGGCAAAGTATTTTCATAAGGATCAAAAGGCATATGAATCCATGATTAACCATGCTTTTAAACAAGAATACATAGCATACATGAACTCAAATGGAATAAAGGACATGAAAATACAAGAGAGAGAGACAACCAATGTTGGTAATGGAGTTCACCCCTCTTGGGATACGTCTCCGAACCCACTTCAATTGGAATACATACCTCTTTCATTCCTTCTTCAAAATATGTTGGGATCCTCTCATAAGTAATTACATAAGAGACGCGTACTCTTTCAATGAGGATTCAAGAAGACTACTCACACTCATATCTCTCCATACATCAAGAAGGATAATTCCTTACATGAATAAGTCTTTCAATGCTTAGGAGTAGTGGCACTATGGCTCTCTAACTCCACTCATTAAATCTCCATTACTCTCCTCCTTACATATGGCTCACATAAGGTATTACATAGTTTTTCCTCACTCCCTCTTAAGAAAGAGCATTCATTACTAGATCCACAATAATAGGATCTAATTACAAAAGAGGAAAAACAAGATCCATGAATGTAAGATCTCAAACTATCTTCAAGCACATAATGGGAAAAGTATAAAAACCACCCAAAGACTCCTCATCCATGTCCTTGATTCTCTCAACCTATAATTGAGAATAATGGAAAATTGGCATGAGGTGGTTTCTCACATAAAAACCAATTTCCATAATTACAATTTCAATGAAAAATACATGAGTCTTAATTTGTTCATAAGTATTAATCATTTTACAAAAAGAATTAAGTGCATGAGTTTTCCAAAATCTCATAAAGCATAATTAAATGCATGAGCATCTCATAAAAGCATAAAATAAATGCATGAGACCTTGTCCTCACAGAGCATTGATAAAATGCATGAGAAAATAAAACTCAAAACATATAATTTCACCATCTTCACCACTCTCTAGATCAACTTGGTGAACATAGTAAAGTCCTTCCATGTGTGGAAATCTGTCTGGATCACCTATTTTCCAAAATTTTGCCAACCCAGATTTGCTGACAGAGTTTTGAAATCTTTGAAATTTGATTTGATGGTCCTCCAACTCAGCAAGGTTGATACAAAATTGATATGGATATTGAAGCTTGGATACTCTCCTATCAGATCCCATGATTTTCTCTTCAGTTGGCACATTTTTAGTTGGTCAAAAATCAAACCCTAGATAATAGGATATGAGAAGCTTTTTAGCAAATATTTTTTCCTAATCTATTGTAACAACTCTCTATTTTTGGAAAAGATGGATTTCGACCTCCTTAGGATAGAATATGATATTTATCTATATATTTGAGCACTTTGAAGGTGCAAAGGAGGGGGTAGTTGGGAGAAAGTATAGTCATTTTTATCCTTATTGTAATATTCTTTGAATCTGAATGAAATACAAATGCAAAAGTCCTGAACTTTTTATGAAAAAGATTCTAATGGTGGTGGTCTGAAGTATGTACTCTTATCTTTGTATGTACTTCTTGTGTCCTTACTTTCATCTTCATTTTCTTCTGTTTAAATTGGATAATTAAAGGGTCTAGAATTCATCTAATGGTGCTTTAGACTCAAGTGATTTAAACTTTGTTTCTCTTCTTAACTAGGTCAGAATTCATCTTTCATGGTGCTCTGATTCTGTTATATGCTTCTTTTCCTCTTCCACCCTACACAACCAAACTCAAAACTGAAAGTTCATCACCTAATTTAGCCTTTGTTCCTCTGGAAAGTTATACCTACCAGTCATTTTTTCCATTTGTTTTCAAATATTGACTTCATTGCCCAATGGCACTTTCTCTCTTGTGTGTCTTACCATCTCTTTAAAACAAAAACAAACCTATCTTATATCAAAATCTGACGTCTAAGTGTTATTCTTGAATATTTCTTGAGTGTGAAAGCCTTTTGATTTTTTGAGAGAGCCCTCTTTGATTTATAGGTCAGAATAAAATCTAAAGCTGGTAAAATAGTTACCTTGGGGTTTCTTTGATACAACCCAAAGAAAATACTAAGTGTTAACACACCCTACCCAATATTACTTGGATTGGATTGGGAATTTGATAACCATGATGTGATCAACTTAAATACAAGAAAAATGACTTTTGAATCATGCGAATATAGAGTTATTGCACCATTGGATCCTTCAGAAGGAGAAAGGTTTGTAGAGGCGACCTATTTGTATTTGGAAGAAATAAATAAATTATACAGAACCATTGTGTGAGAAGAGGATTATGTCAACCCAACTACAAATGGGGTACTTAGCTGGAGAAGTATTACATCATGTGCTTCATAATCAAACACAGGTCTGGAGAATTGGCAGTAGAGACTACATGAAGTCTCTATAAGTAGGTGTGCAAGAATAGACTGCACAATAAGGTGGGTTGGTACGGAGATACGAGAACTTCCCAGTTTTCATTGGTTGAATGACTTAGAGGAATTATTGAAAAACTATGAGGAGAAAGTTTTGGAAAATCAAAGGTTGTTAGCCCTGGATATTGCACATAAGGAAACACATGCAAGATGGTGGGGTGCACACAAAGAAACAATTTAGGATTGGTATCAGTGTAAACAACTACTGCGCATTAGATTTGGTGAGGAATAGGGGAGAAATACAGTGAAAAAGTATGATGGGAGAGGAAGACCAGTTGAGCACCTAGACAAATGAAGAACACAATGGAGGATGACACCACCAGATGAATGGCCTCATCACTTCATTCATACATTGGAAGGGATCCCAGGGAACTAGTACATAGACCATGAGATGCACAGAGGCACTACAGAATGGACAATATTACAACAGAATTTTGTTCTAACCTTCTCATTTGAGCATGAGAACCCCAACATCGATTCAGCTCTAAATCTTATACAAGGAGTGATATTTTTTTATGAACTAGAGGTCAAAATTATAATAGAATATCAACAACAAAACAAAAATACATTCAAAGAGTTACTCTCATGTTATCATGTCGAAGAGGAAGCACTAGATGAAGATGATCCATGAAAAATTCATATCATGGAGATTGAAGGAGAGAGGGAGGTGGAAGGTCCATCTCTAGAGTTACAAGAGTTTGCTACACCAATCAAAGTCAAGAAATTCAACATTGGGACAAAATAAAATCTGAAAATGGCAAGCATTGGATACTACTGGGATGAGCAGACACTAGAAAGGATAAAATAGTTACTACGTGAATACAATGACCTTTTCCAACAACCTTTACATAGATGAAAGGCATAGCAGGTGATCTAGGTGAGATGAAGATACCCCTAAAACCAGATGCTAGACCTGTCAAAAAGAGACCTTATAGGCTGAATCTAGTGTATAAGAAGAAAGTGAAAGAAGAAATTGATCGAATGTTGGAAGTTGGCATCATAGAACCAATGCAAGAATCTGAATGGACTAGTCCCATGGTAGTCTAGGAAAAGAAGCAAGGGGGGATCAAGATTTGTGTCGATTTTAGGAAGTTAAATGATTCTTTCCTACATGATCCTTTCCCTACCCCTTTTATAGATGAGGTCTTGGAGAATGTGGGAGAATAGGAAGCATATTCATTCACAAATGGATTCTCATGTTACCATCAGATAAAAATAGCTCTAGAGGACAGGTATAATAATACCTTTGCTACAGAATGGGGATCCTACCAATATATAGTCATGCCATTTGGATTGAATAATGCACCAACTATCTTTTCAAGGGTGGTCATAGATAATTTTGAGTTTATACATCAGTTTTTAAAAGTATATCTAGATGATTGGATTCTCTTTAGTCTTTTGAAAGATCATGTAGAAGTCCTAATACTAATGTTGGAAAGATGCATGAAATGTCAGATATTATTAAACATCAAGAAATGCATTTTTGGCACACCTTTTGGGATATTGTTGGGTCATATAGTGTGAAAACAAGGATTATTGGTTGACCCTGCTAAGGATGCTATCATTGTGAACTTACCACCACCAAAGTCAATGCACTAGTTAAAAGCCACACTGGGACATACAGGCTACTATAGAAAGTTTATAAAGGGGTATGCACAGATTACTGTACCGATGGAAAAGATGTTGAAGAAGGACACTAGATTTTAATGGAATGAGGATTATCAACAGGGATTAGATACTTTAAAGGAGAATATAGTGAAAACACCTATATTAGTGTTTGCAGATTGGTAAAATACATTTCATGTGCATGTAGATGCATCGACAATAGCACTTGGAGCAATTCTGGCACAACTAGGAGCAGGGGAATTAGATCATCCTATAGTCTTTGCAAGCAAGAAGTTATCCAAATCTAAGCATAATTACAACATCATAGAAAGAGAAGGCCTAACCATGGTATATGCACTTCAGAAATTTAGACATTATTTATTGGGCAAGCATTTTAAAATGTTCACAGATCATTCTGCCCTCAAATATCTAGTCAACAAGACAGTGCTAGGGGGGAGGATCTGTAGATGGTTGCTATTATTCCAAGAATTTGATTTTGAAGTAATAGTCAAATCGAGGAAGTTGAATGCAAGACCTGATCACTTTTCAAGGGTAACCAATGGAGAAGAACCTACTAACTTGGAAGAAAACTTCCCTGATGCACAGTTATTTTCAGTACAGGTAGTTGATGAATACTTCATTGATATCATTAAATTATTAAGTACAGGAGTTGCACCAAAGGATTTTAGTACTACGTAGAATAAAAATATGGTAATTAGAGCAACAAACTATTAACTCATTGCAGGTCATTTATACAAGATGGGTGTAGACAAAATCTGAGAAGGTGTATATTGGAACATGAATGGCCCATGGTTTTAACAGAATATCATGAAGATATAGGTGGAGGATACTATGCAGGAAAAGATATCAGATATAAGGTATTTTTTGGCCCTTGACCAAGTTTTGAGGATCCCTGATCATTTTTTACCATTTTGGGACTTCAACAGGCTGTCGAAGGCGGAGTGCAAATCAAAGCGGAGATCGCGGGATCTCGGCCCTTTTTTAGGGCTTTTTGGGTTTTGGGATTATGTAATGGGTATGGGGATGTCGGCCCATGGGTTTACCCATGCTTAGGCCTATTTTTTAATGTATAAATAGAAGTCTAGGTGATGTAAGAAGTAGTGACTAGTCAGTGTGAGCCATTGTTGCTAAGTGAAAAATTAGGTCTGTGTGATTTGGCTTTGTTCGCACTGTGTGAGACTTGTAAGGCTGAGTGAAAGTGAATGTAAAAGACTGTGTATGGCTCTGTGCCTAGATCTACTCGGGGAAGGAGGATCTAGCGAGGTGCGCAGATCTCCTGTCCTCTTTGGAGTTGATTTGGAGGCTTTGTGCATGTAAGAAGATTGAAAGAAGATAATAAAGAAGATGAAGAGTTGGTGGACATAGCCCCAGGGAGGGGATGAACCACGTATATCATGTGTTATGAATTATTTGTGATTTATGATTTCTCTCTTGTTTATATGATTCAATGCTTAGTGTGATGTTAGATGATAGATGAATCTGATATGATAGCTTACTGTTGAATAATGTGAACGAATGCTAGATTTGATCTTTGTTGGTATGCTTAGTGCTTGAATCCGTTGGATTTGTGTGAATGCTGAGTTGATTTGTTGTTAGGTTTTAGTTGCACTGTGAACTAAGGCTAAATATTAACGAACGGTAATTACTAAGTGATCTGTTAAGGTGTTACAATCACTGATCTGTGTCCCAGCTAAGGTTGCAAACATCTGAGTCTTGCAACCACCCCTGCCTCTACCTCAGGTGAGACTTCATTTGTTTCGCAGGTGTTGCCGAAAAGGCCAGTAGTTATGGTTTTGTTGGTGCGTTGTTGTAGCATTGAACCCTGGGTTTTCCCCTATGCCAACAAATGGTTCCATTGTCGGGACCTGAAACTGTGATTGCTGGGAACTAGGGAAGAAGAAGCTCTGTGTGAAGATCTAAACTGGAACTGTGAAATATCTGTGCATAGATTTGTTGCCTTGGTGCGAAGTACACTACTTGGATTGTGAAGCTTTGTGTTAAGAAGAGAATTCCAATCTGAAGAAAAGAGGTAAGATCTAGAAGATTTGTGCTCTGAGAAAGGTACGAATAGTGAGAAATTTTGATTGAAAGGGTAAGATAAGTAGAAATTTTTGTTTCAAAAATATGGATCTAGGTATGTTTGATCAATTTTGTCCTAGCCTAAAAACTAGGGCACAACTAGAAGAAAGAATATTTGATGACTAGATCTGATAATAATAATGAAAGATATGTTATTCCTATGCATAGAAATAATGTTTGGACTAACAAATGAATGCAGGATCCTAGAAAGAATTTTTTCCAGGTTAGCTACTATGATCCTAGTGCGCAATAGAGGAAAGGATGGGGATCATTTAAGAGAAAGAGAGGATTAACTATTTATTACAGTTACAGAAGACCAGGACATCTTGCTAAGGAATGCCCTGGTAGAAGACCCAGTTTTCTTTCTTGTAAAGCTATGGATCATGAAGTTTTGGATTTCCCTAGAATGATTGCTAAGGTTGAAAGAATGAATATGAGACAAGAAAACCCCGAGGAAGGTCAAGAAACTAAGATCATGGTAGAATCACAGAAAGAATCAGAAATTGTACTATTGCAAATGAAACAAACCCTGAATGATCACAAAAACATCAAATTACCAGAGATCTTCAAAGAAAAAGAATGCATAGAAACAAGAATAGGAGACTTTGACATTGACTGCGTTTTGGATGAGGAAACATAGGTGAATATCATGACAGAAAGAACTTGGGAAATTTTAGGAAGTCCTGTTATGATTCCTTCATTGGGAGGAATAGGATTATTTAGAGGAAAGTTGATAACCCTATGTGGAATAATTACCCAGATATCTATGAGTGCTCATGGAACCTTGACAGAAGAAGATTTTGAGGTTGTTAAATTTATTGAGAACAACGCCCCATTTTCTATGTTACTAGGAAAACCTTGGATCAAAAAGGATCAATCCAGAATAAAAGAAGATGAAGTCTTAGAGCATAAGAAGCAATAATTAAAAGATTTCATGACTAGGAGGATCACACATTTGATTGAATAATAGGAGAACAAGTCAAATTTATTCAGGACCAGAAACTTGGATGTCGAAGTTGAAAGGACACACGAGGACTTGAGGCACCTATCTGTACATGAGAATAGAGCACCTACACCAGACAAAGAAGAAGTATTTCTCTTGAACCCTAGTAAATACCATCAACAGTACAAAGTTACTATGCCCAGAGAAGATTAGAATCAGAATGGAAAGAGGAATATCGAGACGAAGATCACTAGGAAGAAGGCTAGAAAGCTCAATAATAAGAAAGAAAAGATAGAAAAGTTATAGAAAGCTCCAGAAGGAACTACACAGAAGGAAGGATTCCAGAATCTGAACTTCATTGGGATACCAGTACAGCACAGCATGGCACTTCTCCATGGCGAAGCAATATGACCATTGGAGGCATTATAATTGTTAGCCTGACGACCCGAATAGTTAGAACAACAGTTATGGCTAGAAATCTTGCCACCAGACTGTTGGGACCGCATCGTAACGGACAGAACTACATTAATGAAGGCTTCTTACCCGTTGGAAAGATCTGTTACCTAGTTGTCTACTTATTCCATTGATCCTTGCACCGAGAGAACCTTTTCCACCCATGATAATCTGAGCTCACAGATTATTTGATTTCCCACAGTGATCATCGAGCTACCGCCATCCATCCCGTTGCATTGAGTAGTTTCTCTTCAACCTGAGATAGTCAGCATGTCAATTAATTGCAGGAAAGCTAGTAAGAAAGAATAGACCCACACTGGTTACAGGGTTTGTCGTTGACCTAGTTGGGAAATGCATGGAAGGCCTATAGATGAACTGGGTGAAGTACCTAGTTAACCATCTCAAACTAGATTTCTGTGAAGCTCAGGATCAGGGCTATGATTTTCACTTCAGCTGGCTCCTAATCCTCATCGCATTTACTTATTGGGAGATGCTAGAAGGTGAAACCTTCCCTGAGATCGAACCATTCGAGCCGCTCGCTGCAAAATTTACTATGCTCTAGTATTCGAGCGATATGGGAAAGAAGTGACAGTCAAATGTAGCATTTCATACCTACTACCTACAACTTAGGAGGGATATTGAGTCCTTCCCTCATATGACGCCGAACACCCTGGATAGGTTCGTGCCTCTTATGAAGTTCCATGCAGATAAGCATTTTATTTACATTATTGTGCACGCCGATGAAATAAAAGAAGAACTTCAGTACTACTACAAGCTCACTATAGAGGACCTGGAAGAAATCCTTAAAGGCTGGCCTGCAAAACTCCTTATCCCTACTAACCCCATAGAGATGTCTGATCCAGACCTCATTGGAAACTCGGTGGTTACTGGCGAAGAGTATGATGCCCCAAGTAGCAACGGGAAGAAAAAGAAGCAATATGTTCAGGAAGTACACAGCTCATCAAAAGAGACCGCATCTGAGTCACCTAGCGAAGGAGGTGATAAAGAAGTGAAAAAAGACGAAAAATAACAAGAAGAAGATAAGCAAGGTGAAGTAACACCGCCACATAACCTCCTTGATGACACCGATCCATCCAAGAAAAGGAAGGTTTCCCCCATGAAACCTTCATCGTGGAAGAAGTCCAAATCTAATAAACCAAAGATGCAGAATGTACTCACGGTCGACGACTTCGACTTAATTATTTCAGCTGTAGGAGATGCCTCAGAAGAGATTTTTCAAAGAAACGAGGGAAAACAAGAAGCCATGTATGATAGAATTGAAGAAGAACTAAGAGATGTACAACAAACCCTTTATTCGAGCCATGCAGTGTCCACTGCGCCCCCACCCTCAGAAGAACTAGAGTTGGGAGATGAGCCAGCTCAACTCCGTGGACTGGCTGATGCGACTAAAGCCCACCTTCATCGAGCACAAGATGAGAAATACCATGCCACAACAGTCCTGAAACAAGCACAAGAGGAAGTTATAGATAAACACAAGATTGCACAACAAGAGAAGGATGCTCTTCAAGCAAAGTTAGAAGAAGAGAAAGCGCAGAACCAACAAGAGAAAGAAAAGTTGCTCGTGGAGTAGGTCAGAGTAAAAGAAGCAGTCAACAAAGAACTTCGCTCTATGATGAGCTTGGAGCAGAAGGAGGAGGAACCAGTAGAACACAAAGTAGCACAACTCATAGAAACCATCTAGCAGCTTCAACAGAGAATCACAGATCTGGAGCTAAGAATAGTGCCCAGTACTCTGTAGGATGTGTGAGATCAAAGAGAAGGGATTGTTCGAGGCACAGTTGAAAGAATTAAGGGCCTCGCCATGGAATGTAAACAATTGAGTGATCACATTGCTCAAACTTATGAGAAACTCACTGAGGATATTGAATTGAAGGCACTGGAGTCACAGCTCCAGGAGGTGAAGCAACAAGAAGAAACAACAAAGGAGCAGTTGCAGCCCCTGTCAGCCATTGAGAGGATGGAGTGATACCAAGAACATTGTACTGCCCAGTACTAGGTCCACACCATTCAGAGCAGAGTCATGGAAGTAACTCAGAGGCTCCAACCAATACAAGACGAGGCTTACCAACTATTCGCAGAGATTAAAGGCCGAGGAGAAGAACTGGAGCAAGTCATCACTGCAATTGAACAACGCTTAGAGGGACCTATCAACGAAGTAGTAATCCAAGAGTTCGTTGAGTAGGAGGTCATGGCACAACAACAGGTCAAAGCTGCTCGAGCCAAGCTAGAGGATTTTGAGGCAGAGCTACCCAGATCAGAGTGACTCAGGACGAGCCATAGGTGACTGTTAGGGGCCTATTGGCCCTTGACCAAGTTTTGAGGATCCTTGGTCATTTTTGAGAATTTTGGGACTTTGACAGGTTGTCGAAGGCAGAGCGCAAATCGAAGTGGAGATTGTGGGATCTCGGCCCCTTTTTAGTGCTTTTTGGGTTTTGGGCTTATGTAATGGGTATGGGGATGTCGGCCCATGGGTTTACCCATGCTTAGGCCTATTTTGTAATGTATAGATAAAAGTCTAGGCAATGTAAGAAGTAGTGACTAGTTAGTGTGAGCCATTGTTGCTAAGTGAAAAATTAGGTCTGTGTGATTTGGCTTTGTGCGCACTGTGTGAGACTTGCAAGGCTAAGTGCAAGCGAATGTTAAAGATTGTGTATGGCTCTGTGCCTAGATCTACTCGGGGAAGGAGGATCTGGTGAGGTACGCAAATCTCTTGTCCTCGGCGGAGTTGATTTGGAGGCTTTGTGCATGTAAAAATATTGAAAGAAGCTAATAAAGAAGATGAAGAGTTGGTGGACGTAGCCCCAGGGAGGGGGTGAACCACGTATATCCTCTGTTATGAATGCTTTATGCTTTATGATTACTCTCTTGTTTATATGATTCAATGCTTAGTGCTTTGTTAGATGATAGATGAATCTGATATGATAGCTTAGTGCTGAATAATTTGAACGAATGCTAGATATGATCTCTATTGGTATTCTTAGTGCTTGAATCCATTGGATCTGTGTGAATGTTGCATTGATTTGTTGTTAGGGTTTAATTGCACTGTGAACTAAGGATGAATATTAACGAACTGTAATTACTAAGTGCTTTGTTAAGGTGTTACAATCACAGATCTGTGTCTCGGCTAAGGTTGCAGACATCTGATTCATGCAACAATCCCTGCCTCTACCTTGGGTGAGACTTCATTTGCTTCGCAGGTGTTGTCGAAAGGGCCAGTAGTTAGGGTTTTTTTGGTGCATTGTTGTAGCGTTGAACCCTGGGTCTGCCCTTATGCCAACAATATTGCACACAGGTTTATGGTGGCCAACAATTCATAAATATGCCAAAGAATATTTCCATAACTGTGATGTATGTCAAAGCGTTGGAAAACCCAACAAGAGGGATGAGATGCCCCTAAGACTACAAGTAACTCTTCAGGTATTTGAAAAATGGGCAATAAATTTTGTCGGGCCTATTAATTCACCAACAAGAAGGTCAAGAGATAGATATACCATTATTATGATAGAATACTTAACCAGATGGGTAGAAGCAACACCAGTCAAGGATTGCAACGCAGAGACAACATCACACTTCTTATTTGAGTAGGTGATCACCATATTTGGATGTCCCAGAATTTTGATGAGTGACCAAGGCACCCATTTTATTAATAAAACCATCAAGGCTATGACTGAGGAGTTCAAAGTCTATCACAAGAAAAGTACACCATATCATCCTCAAGAAAACGAGATAGTAGAATCTTTCAACAAGATTTTGGAGAATTCCTTGACAAAGATATGCAATGTTAACATAGATGATTAGGATTTGAAAATGCCAGTAGTATTATGGGTATACAAGACCCCATGCAATAATTTGACAGGACATACACCATTTATATTGGTGTATGGACAGGAAGCAGTGGTACCATTATAATTTCTGGTACCTAGTCTACGTGTAGCAACAATTACCAATATGTCAAAAAGAGGCACAATACAAGAGAGGTTAAGTCAACTAATGGAAATGGAAGAAGAAAATATTCTGGAAGGATTCCATGAAGAGCTAAAGAAAGAAAGAGACATCATGGCATGGCAGACACATAAAGAAGAAGAGTTTTAAGGAGGGAGATCTAGTTCTTCTCTATGACAACATGTTTTTACAACATCCTGGTAAGTTCAGAATGCATTGGATAAGAGCATATGAAGTAAAGAATGTCACAGATGGAGGATTTGTGCAACTAAAGGACTTGGGAGGAACATAAATGAAAGGAATGGTGAATGGTAGTCGAATGAAACTGTATAGGGACAATCGACCTACTAACTCTCAGTAATTGTAGTGCAATAAGAAAGTCATGTATATAGTGTACTATAGTAGATATTAGGAAATAAAAATGATAAAAAGAATAAAAAGGAAGACAATAGTAGAAAAAAAAAATACAAAAAGAGGAGGAAGTTGGATGAATGACAAAAAAATGGGAAATGTCACGTGCATCAGACAACGAAATCAGTGCGACAAGAAGTAAAAGTTATCATGCATAGAATATGACTAATAGTAAGCAAATACAATGCACCATAGAAAAATTCATAGCAGAAACGTGCGGTGCACCGAAAAGTTATAGCGCACCAGAAAATAGGCAAACGATGGAAAAAGAAGAAACAGGTCATCGGGGTAAAAAGGCGCGAACTAATCATTTATGAAACTTAATGAAGCGTGCCCAAGAAGATTTAAGATATGTATGGCCATCAAAGAGGCATCTTCGAGAATATTTAGGACATTTATGACACCCTGTATATAACTAAAATGTGGGACAAACAACAGTCATTGTGAATTTAAGAATCTGTAGAGCTAAGGAGGACAAAGACAAGTAGTGAACAGGCGAGTTTGAAGATTTTAGTAGCCAAATTTCAGCAGCAGAAGGAAGAATTACCGAGGATGGAACCTCCAAAGGTCGATGCACCTGGCCAAACAACACAGAAAACAAGCAACATCCATAGGTCACTATAGGAACCTGCCGGGGAAGAACATGTTTATACATAGTTGAAGGGAATCGTTGACGTTGATGTGATTCCTTCACCACAGGCCGATCCATTGAACACCACACTGGTAGAGGAAGAGGGACAGGCCCCAATGACGATCACGATGGGAATCGACTCACAGGGCAGTGTGGGGGGCCAAAACCCATTGACAACAAGAAACCCTCAGCAACGCTCTAGGGCCAAAGCAACCCACCAAAAAAATGGCATTGACAATGAAAGGACATAATATGATGAGCCAGGTTCACAACCTGTGGTAGGGTCCACACAACACGAGGAAGTGCAACTCGAAGATATCACAAGGAAACCAGATTCGGGCAGGGAAGAAAGAGAACCAGAGCCTAGGCCATCTAGAGTGCCAACACAGAGAAAGGAGAAATATCCCATCGCGAGGTCCCCGCGCAAGAAACCCAAGGCCTCTATAGTTTTTTCACACATTCCATATGGGGTGCAGGCCACACCAAGTTTGTTGGGTTGTGTCAAGAGGTTAAGGTATGCAGACCATGATGTGTCTGACACAGGAAATTTCCCAGAGTTTGCACAACAAGTGTACATGGAAATCCTGGGCACATGGTCACTAGGAGATCCGGTATTGCATCCGAAGCAATGGGTAGAAGATTTGGTAAATACATGGATACTTCATTTGCTATAGATTCCTCATTTCGACAGGGGCAAAGACGTGAACAATTGTGTTAAGCAGTTACTGATGGTCCTTCATGGAGGATTCTTGTGGATGGATAGACTAGTGTCCATCGATGTCGAATTGATTTCGTTCATCATAGGACTACCATGAAATGACGAGAAGCCCACGCAATATATGGACAAAAAAACAAAGGAGAAGGAACTTGTGGAGGAAATGAATATAGCCTATGGAACAGAAAGGGGCTCGCTCAACATTATAATAAAGAAAACCAATGACGCAACCACTAGGATGGAAACAAAGTTGATGGCGTGCAAACTTCTTCAAAAATGTCGCAAGTAGGAGGTCCCCGCAGGAGTTGTCACAACCGCAGCACAGTGCGTGAACGATGTTGGGGCTCAGAAATGTCCTATTCTCATCCACCTTTTCCTTCATCATTCTTCACATTTCATCGCCCCATTAACCTTTCATGATATCATTTCCATAAAT
>JASDQU011509349.1:9532-22531 GCA_032191745.1 Picea mariana
ACTAACTTAGTAACTTAGGGACTACCCCCCTTGGCTTCCCTAGGAGTAAGCCTAGACGGAAGAAGCTCCTGTCAAGGTGACAGTGTGGGCAGGGGCTTAGACATTGTGTCTCCGAGGGCACACTAAGTGAGCAGGACTTAGCTCACGTCTGCAAGTGTGCATTAGGACGTCAACACGCCCAAGAGAGGTGCGCACTTTTCCCAAGAAGGTGTGCTTGCTGAAATTTCCAAACTCATGTGAAAGATCTAATTCCTCAATGGGGAATTTACCTTTACTTATACTAACCCGAACCTGTCAACATAAGTGTCTATTGGCACAACAGGGCCGACCTCACTAGCTTATAATATAATTAATATTAACCAGATTAATTATCTTTTACATTAATTACCAGTCACATTAAGGTGGGGCCGACTTGTACCCTTTACATTACAATTAGAGTTACAGGCAGGTCTGAGTTTTGAACAATATAACAAGGGATCTTATACACCCACTAGTGCTCATCCACTAGGGGCACATCCATAGGGATGTCCATATCTCTGGCTCACTGCATTACACAGAAGAACCACTTCTTCACTAGTGCTCAGCCACTAGGATCACGTTCACCTGTGCTCATCGACAGGCACGTCCACTCAATAGATCTTCTTTCCCACTGCATTACAAAGGAGAGTCATCTGGAGTTTCTCGTCAACTCTTCTACTCAGAGGAGGCTAATACATCATCTTCATTTTTGTTCTCATGACGATGCACCTAGAACTTTGGGATTTCACACGTTCACCTTGTGCTCAGCCACAGGCACGTCCAACTTTGCACATCACCTTTCTCACTGCGTTACACAGGATAATCATCTGGAGTTCTTCTCAACTCTCTGTATGGAGGAGGTCATCTCTACGTTTCAGCTCTGCCTCAGATAGGAACCACACACCCTCTTCAGGGGCTTTCTCTCAGGTTTGTAAGCTGGCGAATATCTCACATAACTGCAATGATCCACATCTCACAGGTTTGTAAGTTGGAGAATGTCTCACATAGATGCAATCATCAACAAGAAGTTGCAAGTGAACATTCCTATTTAGAAGGGTCCATCTCCAAGAACATGGAGAATTTCCCCCGTGGCTCCTAGACATTTTCCCCCGAAAACAAGGACGTATGGACATCCCTTGTCCAACTAGTGTCCATGCACATATTGAGAATGATGTAATATACACGTGGCCACGACCATCTCATTCTGTCTCATTAATGCATTTGGTTAGGCATTAACTATGGCTAAGGTCATCATTTATTGTAATACTAGGTTATGGTTAAGACCGACCTAGTCAACTTTGAATGTAGGCTCAATAACCTTGTCGGAGAGTCTACCCTACTTATGTGGGCCCATAACCCCCTTGGGATGACACCCTACTTGAGTTGTGTATGAATAAACAACTCAAACCTCATTTGTGTGTCATCTTTTTTTATCATTAAGCTAAGGCTCTCTAATACAAGTGTTTTAAGCCTATGGGCATGTTAGCCCCTAGATTTTCACCCTTGAAAATCATGAGGGTTAAGAGCCAGCATGCACTATTTTGGCTGACATTCTGAGATTCTCCCAAAGTTTAGTACTTGTGGTTAGCAGAGGTTGGTTCCCATCAGAGGCAGGTATATGATCGGTACATGGTTGTTTGGTTCAGATTTAGAGTTGGCTTGGTTTCCAATGCATTTTGATAGAGATGTCTACATACAGCAGGTGTTGCTACTTTTTAGGAGACACAGTTTGAGTGGGTCTCTTGACAATTTGGAGCAATTAAGAGCATACAGGGAGAGTCCTTGCGACAAGCAGGAACTTTCTATTTTTAGCAGTTTGGGCTCTAGGCCCCAGATTCATATTCCGAGCACATATTGTGGATCCTTGTGACATTCTGAGTCTTTTAGATCTTTTTCGAGATTATTTGGCACAATTTATTATTTTTGGCAAGTTGAGCACTAGGGCTCACATATCAATTCTGATTGCAAATTCAAATCCCTTATAGAAAAAAGAGTTCAATGAGTATAAATTCAAAGGCATTCAGACAAATTTCTATTTTTAGCAGTGCCTATTTTTAAATAGTGATAGATGGCGGTGTTCTCCTAGTCTTCCCAGATGATGTGGACAGTTTCCTAAAATTTGGGAGTTGGATTCTATTTTTAGAAAGTTCTATATTTAGCAGGTACGGTCATTATCCATGCAGTGCCAAGTGGCACCCTCATAGGTCGACATGTGGTAGATTTACAGAGTGATGTGGCATCCACCTAGCATAGGGTGCATTTTCCCAAGACTTGAGCATATATAGATAAATTAATTGAGATAAGGGAGTCGCATAACTGGGCCTAAATTTAACCGTATATTCCTATGTATAATCACCTCTCCACTTGCCATGCATCAACTCCATAAAATTCGCTTTCAGTTAAGTTTAAACCGCAATTTCCTAAAAAATAGGGAATCCCTAAAAAATAGGACGAAATTCCCCAATCAAGGCTTAATTTTCTCACTAACTTTTCCTCACTCGACATATCTTTACTTTCCATGCATTAATTTCCTCAAATTCCACTTAATTTGCTTTTAAACGCAAATTTGCTAAAATTTAGGAAAATCCCTAAAAATAGGACGAATTTTCCCTTGGCTAAAAATCACTCATTACTTGGACAAATTTAGCATTTAAACATGCGTTTAATTCCTAATTTATTCTGCCATGAGTTAACTCTCCTATTATTCACATGAGTTAACTCTCTTTCCAGTCCCTTATGCACATTGATTCCTAAATTCTTCTCACATGAGTACAAGGCAGGAGACCATCTAAAGCTGACTCAACTTAGTCCAGAGGAGTACAAAGCAAGAGACCACACGTCATCAAAACTCAGTCCAAAGTCTGACGCACACCCATCACATGGGCACACCCAACACTTGGGCTTCCTCACACAGATGTCTCAACTTAGTCTAGAGGAGAACGATATGGAGGATGTCTCATGAAGCTGCAATCAACAACAATACCTAGGGGTGAAAAAATGCCCTAGTAAGTTGGTTATCCTTTAGGATGAGTTGCCATTGGGTGGGTCTATGAAAGGTCATCGTCCATTCCTTCCATACTTACCACTTTTCATCATTATCCCTCTCACCTTCCCCTACCTTGGTTCGGGTATTGGGTTTACCACACTAGGAAGGGTTGTACCTTGTCTTGTGGGAAGAAGGGGCTAAAAGCCCAGAAGGTAAAAGTAGTTGGCACGAGTTAAAAACCAAAATAAAACCTTTGAGATGCTTCGCCCAGGGATTCCCGAGAAAGCAATAAAAGGCTTCTCACTAAGAAAAAGGGGACCCGTAAGATAAAACAAAACTCAAGGTCTAGTTGGTGGATGGGAGGTCTCATCATGAGACGGCCTATTAGGTCCATGGGCATGTAGCGGTATGACACTACCATCTATCTGGTCACCAAACCAGGGTAGTGGCTCTTGGTGGCATAGCCAAGAGAAAGGGGGTCTCATCACGAGCCAACCTTCTCATTTCCGTGAAGTGCTTGTGGGTAACGCTGTCACCTCTAGTCACCACGCCCGGACAATGTCCCCCAGCTTTTCCCTTGAAAAGAAAAAAGAAATAAGACTAAGAATAAAAGGGATTGAATAAGCTAGGAAACAATGGTATCCATGGTAAGGTGCAGCTCGCCCTCTACAGAGGCACCCACAGGCAAGACCTACATTTCCTTGTTATCACTGCACCCTATACCCAAACATTTCCCCTATACCATTTCACACACTTACATGACCTAGATTGGCTCTCATCTGGGAAACACCCCAAACTTGAGGATGATTAGCCTAATAGGACATCCTGAGACCCTCTCCAAACCTGACTTGTTAAACTGCATAATGTCTTTGAGCATTTGTCTGGGTAAAGGGGGTTTAATGCACATGTTTGGGTAATTTGATTATTGGATGTGATTGACATTGCTATCATCCCTGTGACTTATGAGCCCATGGAGGGCATACTTGTTGTTGCTCCAGAACTTTGCCCAGTGGACACATATGGGGAGATGATTAGCTCGGACCTCCATGAGGCTAAAATCCCACAGATGGATGATGTGACCCCAGACAGGGGTAGAGAGATGTCAGAGACTTGCACCAGAAAGAAAGAAGCACTTTTCACCAAAGACACTTTGGCAGACCCAGACCCAGGGGGATCTTGCTCTTCCACCTGGACGTTGGCCTTGGGAGGCCCATGACGTCATCTTTGTGACCCTAGATGTCACCTAGCATCAGGATTGACATTATGGAGGCAGTTGTGCGCTAATTGGCACGTGTGGCATCATCCCAGGGCTTGGGAGGCTTAACGTTTTGCAGATGAGGCCCATCGTTCCACCCAGGAGGCTCAACGTCACCCTAGAAGGACATGACGTCACCTCTACAAATGACTTTAGGGTTTAATTAAAGACATTTATGTAAAAACTGGATTTTTGATGTAATTTGTCCATGTTGGCCTTTTGATGACCTAAAATTAATTAAAGGTCATAAGTATTGTATAAGTAAGAGAGATAAAACTCTCATTTTATTGTCATTCACTCATCACATAAGTGGTGGTCTGAAATTTGGCCCTCTTTAAGGGTTATTGGCTGAAATTAAGTGGTGCGCAACTTTTGGGGAGGCAAATCTTGGTGTATTTTGGCAAACTTCAGGTGGAGGATCTTCAACTAGGGTTTATGCTTCATTATTCTTGGTGAAGTAAGTAGAAAATATGCATTTCTTTATTGTGAATGAATGCTTATGGTGAATTTACTTGTTTCATGTCAAAGATTATGAAATTGCTTGCTTGAAACCCTAGGAGAAAGACATATGTTACTATCTTTTTCTCTATAATATTCCACTTGCTAAAATTTCTTGAAAGGCACATATCTAAGAAGTAGATACTAGAGTCCAACAATTGTAGCACTCTAGTAACCCTACTTCATTACCTATTGCATTTTTTATTTCAATTTATCTAAGGAAAAGAGAAATCTCTAGGACATAATTTTTATTACTTTCTAGCAATTGTCTCTAGGACTTGGATTTTTGAGGCCTTGGGCTGCCAACACCTCTCTCATCCTCTCCATCCTCTTTGGCTAAATATTATCATTGCTATTTTACCCTAAGAGTTGTTGCTGCCATCATTGACTCCATTACACTAGAAGGCACTAGTCTACCCATTACAAGTGTTGATTGATCAAACAATTTTCAGAACATCTTCTCTTGAACACCTACTAACTCCTACTAACTTTAGAATAGCCTAAATCATTAACCTACTTGTTGATATTGCAAAAGATTGCTACAGCCATCTAACAGTAGCAAATTAATCCTAAAAGTGACATGTTATGCTCGCTAGACATTGCTAAAACTGCTTATGACTATCTATTATCAATTGGCCTAGTTAAAGCTATTATTTCAAGTCTTTTATCAAGCATTTTGAAGCATAATTATTGTGGCTGTTTCAAATTTCTTATTGCTGTTATAAACTGTTATACTGCTGCAATTCTATATCAGCTAGTACATTTCTTAAGAGTTCATTGTCTTATGAAGCACTAATATCATTTTGGTACTTGGAAAGTGCCATTTTTCTATTTTATTGTCTTGTTTTGGGCAGGTACACAACATTTCTCATTTGCTTCATCTCTATAAGACATGAAGAACCCTTTAAATCTGAGTGACTTGTGAGAGGGGGGGAACTTTCTTGTATCATTTGCCTTATCCTTCTCAAACCCTCAGGTCACTGGGGATGTCTCCCCTGGGGTACTGCAACATACTCCTAAATAGAAAGGGATTTCCTATTAAGGTGACAGTGATAGGTTATTCCCAGTTACGCCAATTTCGTATCCACTTGCCTTGGCCTTTGGGCAAGTACAAATTGTGCGATAACAGTGCCGAACTATTTGTCTTTGAAGATGTTGTTGCTGCAAGGACCATTTTGATGCCACATAAGTCATTAGAATTTAGAAGATAGTTCAACTTAGAACTTTATATTTTTAAAATTCAATTATGTGTTTTAAAATTTATTTTAAAGTTTAATTATGTTTTCTTTATGTTCTCTTTCTTTCTTATTTGTTGTAGATGTTTGGTGGCGAAACTATGGTGCAAGGGCACCAAATTTACAGAGATTTGCCATCCGAACCTTGAGTCAAACTTGTACCTCTTAAGGATGTGAGCGCAATTGGAGAGTATTTGAAAACATACACTCAAATAAATGCACCATGTTAGAACATCAACGGAGCAATCACATTTATTGTAATTTATGAGTCTATGCCACTCTACTATGTTATGACCCCCAAAAGTTAAAACTCATTAAATTTTGTATGACCCTCTTACAAGTTGGAGTTCTCATGTCTCAATTGTTGATATTATGGTAGTTGCGGGAGGTATTTACCTCCACGTGTAAACCTGACGAGAATAGAATATTCCGGGAAGAAAAAATAAACCCTAATTAGTTGGCTAATAACCCTAGAAGACAAGTCGGCTCAAGAGGATAATTTGTATTGGGTTATTAGCCTCCAAGAGAAGAAGTCGGTTGAAGGAAATATTATATACAAAGTAAATAGGCAGCTAGAATGAGAAGTCGTCCTAGGCAGTTTGCAAGTTTTAGTATAAATACATGAGGCTAGTCTTCATTTTGGCAGGCATTCTCAGAACTGCAGAAGCAACACTTGTGCGCACTGCAGTTGGCCAGTTTGTGTGCAAGTCTGGAGGAGAGTTGTCGTTGCAGCTGTTGCAGCTAGCAGATTTCGGTTTTGGCTTGGACTTGTTATCCCCACTTTTTAGGGATAACTAGGAGATCATGTCTCGAGGCCCACAGGTCCTAGACATGGAGTACTGAGAGCAGGATTGACCTGAGCATAGCCCTGGAGGGCCCACCCTTTTCTTCTTCCATCATCCTTGTCTTGTCAGCAGCAGTAGCATCCATCACCATCAGCGTGGTCCTGTATCAGAAATAGTTCTTGCTCCATGAGGTAATTGGTCCAGGTATCATGGTATGTGTCACTTTTGATCATTAAAACCTTTAAATATATGCATCTGATTCCTTTTATTTCTAACAACTGCTTGGATCTTACATTTGTCCACTTGACCATGTTTGGGGAGATTGACAGGGTGTCCTAGAAAGCCTTTGTCCATAGGTTTTGGTTTGCCACTTGGGGGGACTTCTAAAAGGCCATTGTCCACTCCCATCATAAAACCAATATTTCATCTTGTTTCCCACTCACTTGTCCCACTCCCTTGTCCGAGCATTGGGTTGACCTTTCTTCAGGATTGCACCTTGTCTCATGGGAAGAAGGGGCTAAAGGCCCAGAAGGTAAAAGCAAGTTGGTAAGAGATAAAAGCCTAAAAATAAAACCTCGAGATGCTTCGCCCAGGGATCCCCGAGAAATCAATAAAAAACTTCTCAGCAAGAAACTAGAGGGACCCGGAAGAAAATAACAAAACAAGACCTAGTCAAAGGATAGGGGGTCTCATCACGAGCAAGCCTATTAGGTCCATGGGTACCTAGCAGTATGACATTGCCACCAGCTGGTTACCACGCAAGGGCAGTGACTCTTGGCTGCATGACCAAGGGAAAGGGGGTCTCATCACGAGCCAGCCTTTCATTTCTGTGAAAGTACTTGTGGGTAACGCTGCCACCACTGGTCACCACACCAGGGCAATGTCCCCTGATTAGCTCTTGAACAAAAAGAAAAAGAAAAGCAATAAAACAATAAAACAATAAAGACAAGAATGGGCTTGGAAAGAATGCATCTATGACAGGCACAACTCACCTTCTACAAAGGCACCCACAGATAACACATTGCATCCTTGGCCCTCACTGCACCCACATGCTTGGACTTCCCTTAACCATATCACCCACTCACATGATTTTGATGAGGTTTCCTTCTGGGAACTCACATTTTCCAATGGACACTAGCCCAATAGAATGTTTTGTCTTTTCCTCCAGATTTGTATAGCAGGCTTGTGTAATGTCTTTGAGCTATTGACAGATGTATTAGGGATTTTATACATATGTTTAATAATATTAATGATGAGATGTGATTGGCATTGCAATGATCCCTGTGACTGATGAGCCCATGGAGGGTGTAGCTTTTGATGTGCAGGACCATCCCCGACGGACAGGTACCATTTGGACCAATACACATGGGGAGATGATCAGTTCGGACCTCCATGGGGCTGAAGAGCCCACCAGATGGATGCTGAGACCCCATCAGGGGGGCAGAGACAGGGCAGAGAATGATCAGAGACTTTGCACCAGAGAAGAAGAGAACGTTCCACCAGAGGCACCCCGACACTGCTTGGCCTAGGGTGATTGAACCACTTTCAGAGGGACGTTGGCTCTAGATGGCCCAGGACGTCACCAGGAGGCTTATGACGTCATCATGAGCATGTTGGTAGATGGACAGGGCAGTTGGCACGTGTGGCATCTTGGAGGAGCCCAATGAGGGTTAACGTCTTGCTTCAGGAGGCTACATTTGCCCTGATAGGGGCTAACGTCACCCTAGGAAGGGGTGACGTCTTACCTTTTTGCTTACTTAGGGTTTTAGTCTAGCACTTAATGTAAAAATAGTATAATTTTGATATTATGGCCTTGTCAGCCTTTTTATGACCTAAAAAGTAAATTAGGTCATTGATACAGTATATATTGAGGATTTTGATCCTCATTTTAAGATCATAACAAATTCACTCCATAAGGAGGACTGAAATTTGCGCCCTCTCTTGGGTATTTGGCTGGATTAAGTGATGCGCACTTGTTGAAGGAAGTGATTTTTGGCATTTATGGTATTTCTCTTGAAGGAAGGTGTTACAACTAGGGTTTGCATGGTTATTTCTTGATGAATTGTAAGTATTTTTCTGCAAAACTTCTTGAATGAATGGTTGTAGTTTAATTTCTTGCATGTGTTTATGAATTTTGCTAAATCAAAACCATAGGTGACAAGCACACAAGTAGGTCCTTGTCTCATGTCCCCTGATAGAGAAACTTTCAGCCATTGAAGAAGGAAGAAAGAGCCTAGCCATAGCTACACTCCTATTTGCTAGCCATGCCAATTGAAATCCAAGAAGAGTGAGACGTCCCTGGCCTAGGTCTACTACACTAGGGCTATACTCTTTCTAGGGTTTGCTGAAAGGCCTTGCTGTAGCAACACCTTGTTAATGTTTTATGCCAATATTATAGTTCTTTGCATTTCATAAGATAAGAGCATAATAAGAACAAGATCACTGAGAAATACACATCCACAAGAGACATAACATTTATCCTGGGAAACCCTCTAGGGGAAGAAAACCCAGCAAAAACTTCCTTATCATAAATAGCTTATCAAATGTTCAAGAGATAACTCAACCAATACAGAAAATCCTCCTCCAAGAGATGCGCCACCCTTCTTCTCCTCTCACCAACTTGAAATATCACCTTGCCTCATAAGAGAATGAGCAAGTGAAGTGTGTGATAGAAGTGAGGCGCTAGCCTCTTATTTATACTAATCTGGCACGTGTGAAGAGTCACCAACTGGCTGGGACGACCTCTCACACTGGGTGGGTAAATCCACCTTTAATTAAATCTGGCCCTTTAATTATAACTGTTGGGGCCGACTTCTTATTCTTTACATTATAATTGTCCGATGACCAATCCGCAAAAGGGGATTTGGTCCTTATACAATTACCGACTTGATTAATCCTCAATGGGGATTAATCTAATAATAAAAATAATAATAATGACATGATTAATCCACAATGGGGATTTAATCCAATAACAAAATAATAAGAATGCTCTTCGCAGTTACATTATTTCAACACACCTCACCTCATCAAACCCTCTTGTTTTGGTCATATTTTTATTCTTGAGATAGCCGTTTTGCCGAGAAGGAGGAGAGAGCACGAGGCCTTGCTTTAGCAACATCGGAGTGAGCCTCTCTCCCCTAGGGTTTTGATTTTGAGGCCTCGCCTTTGCAACACCTCAAAACTCTTCCCTCTAGTCCTTGAAATCTTGCCTCCTTTAACTCTTGCGTCCTTCACTTATGACTCCATTAAACCCTAAGGCACTGATTTGAAAGTCCTGTAACGTTGAAGTGAAGCTGATCAAACCACTCTCTAAATTCTTTAAATTTTAAACCCTAACCTACTAACCCTAAGTTTTTGACGTCATCATTGGTTATTTCATCTTTAACACAACAACGTTTTGTTTTGTAAGCAATTGAATGTTGATTTAGGCATTGAATGAAATAAAGTGTTGATTGGTTATATTAAATGCTACATTGTTCTAGTATTTATTGATGAAGTGACATTATTTTCATTGCTATATTGATAAGCATTGACTTCATCAATATTTATTGCCATATTGCTTATATATATTTATCAGATAGTCTTGTGAAGTACTAACCCATTGAAATAGCTTGCATATATCAGTTTGTTGTTGCTTTGTTCCAGGCAGGTACACTTCTTTGGGGGTTTTACTTCTTAAATTGACCTTTGGTCGGACTATCTATTTGGGTGGTGACTTGTGAAAGGGGAAAACCTTACCTTTATCTTATTAGCCTTTTCCCTCTTCAAAACCCCAGGTCACCGGGGACGTCTCCCCTGGGCCTAACCTCCCTAAAGAGAAAGAACCATCCCATTGTGGTGACATTGGGTGGGATTGGTTCCTGTTACGCCAAATTGGCCTTCTATCTTATAGCTTTTTATCCTAGCTACAAACTGTGCGATAACATTTTGGCGGGGAACACTGAGTCAAACCTTCCTCAGATGACACTTTTTTGGTAAGCTTTGCCTCTAGAGCCTTTATCCTACAAGCTTACCTGGCGACTCCACTAGGGTGTTTTCCCTTTTCTTTGGTAGTTTGAAGTAAACTATCTAGCGACTCCACAACCCACAAAGAGGTTTAATAATCTTCCTTTGTCTATCAGAAGGAAGCCTCCCAAGAACTCTCATGTTGTCAAATCACTCTTCGGGAAAAGCCTTCCTTTAAGAATCATGTCTAGCTCTCAAACCGCTACAACGAACCCGGCCAACAATCAAAGACAATGGTCATCTACTCTTTTCAAACCGTTAGACATGTCAGCCATACCAGGCTACCCTAGGCAAATGCCACCTAAGTATGAGAAGTGGTTGCCTAAATTCACCGGTACTGATGCAATTAGTGCCGAAAAGCACATGAGCAACTTTTGGGCATTTTTTCAGCTTCATCCCATTAGTGATGATGCTGAAGACTTAGTCATGAAGTTGTTCTCCGCTACTCTTTATGATGCCTCAAGGTGTTGGTACCTGAGCCTTCCTGATGGAAGCATTAAAACCATGGACAGACTTGAGGCCTTTCTCAAAAGATGGAGTATCAAAGAAGACCCTAACATGCTCCTCACCCGACTGAATAACCTTGCGAAACATGAAAATGAGTCAATTCGGGAGTTCCATACTAGATTTGAGACTTTGCTGCAAAGGATCCCTGCAAGCCATCATCCGAAAGATGATTACCTCGTCCACGTTTACACCAAATCTTTCAATGGCCAATTAGGGTATCTTCTTAGAGATAAAAACCCCCAATCCATTCAGGAAGCCCAAGAGCTCACTACTAAAATAGAGGGAAACCTGCTCTCATCCAAGATTGAGCCTTTTGTTAATCTGAGGGGAAAAATAGACACCAAGCCCAAATAGTCCACAACGCTGAGCCTACTTCAGACCTTTGTGCCAGTATCGCCAAGCTGCAAGCCTCTATGGATGGTATCATAAAAAATCAGGAGCAAATGATGAGTAGAATTGTCAACTTGGAAAGATCCCAGACCCAAGAACCTAGGGTCTCGTACAAAGGGCAATTCCAAAAAGGGAGCCAATTTTATAAACCAAAGAATGAGCAAGAAGTTCGAAACACCTTGGTTCCTGCGAGTGTTGTTGATGAAAATCCTTGGTGCCTAGAATGCAGTGAAGCACATTGGGAGCATGAGTGTCCTTACAACAGTAATGGCCATCAACAAGTGAATAACATGGACCATTTCATGGCAGTCCCTCAAATAAATATCACCAATGCAGAACATCAGGAAGCCGTGAAAGAAGCAGCTAGGTCAGTAAGGATGGCAGTAATAAACAACCTAGACCAGAAATCACGAGAGAAGCTAAAGAAACAAGAATTTCAAGTGTATAGAAGAAAGAAGTTGAACCAACCTACTGCTGACCAGGCAAAGCCCTCACCTTTGGAGGTACTTCTTCCCAAGACATCGAAGGTTGGGAAGGTTGACCTAAACTTTGACTTCGAAGGGGCATTATCAAAGATGCATGTAAACGTTCCCCTAAGAGAAGCCATTAAGATCCCGTCTATCAAGGAACACTTTGACACTTTCTTTCTAGGATCAGATGAACCCATGGACCCCCCTATTATGTTACAAGCTGATCATTTCAAGGTCCAATATGGTGAGAACCCTCCCTTCTTCATGACTTTAATGATGAACAGCAAGAGCCTCAACAATTGCATGTTATATACAGGGGCAGGTGCCAACATGATGTCACTTAAAGTCATGCGACAAGTGGGTTTGAAGGTCACACGGCCTTACAGGAATGCATGTGGCTTTGAATCTAAATCCATACCCACACATGGGGTAGTCGAGAATGTGGAAGTTTGCCTTAAGGAGTACCCGAAGAAAGTAGTCCACATTGACATCGTGGTAGTTGACGTCCCAGATGTGTGGCGAATGTTGTTGTCTAGAAAATTTGTTGCAATGTTGGGTGGCACCCTTGAGATGGACCTCACGTTTTTGGAATTGCCTTTAAAAAATAGAACAATAGGCTGTCTCCCGAATATGCCAATAACCGGAGGCCATGTGCAAGATATTACTCACCTCGTCAACAATGACAAGGCACAAGACGAGATGATACAAACCCCTCAAAAGTATTCTCCAGAAGATATGCCCTTTGCAACGGAAGAGGACTTTGATCACATCAAATGGCCCAAGAAAGAAGAATACCAACAACTCCTAGACGAATTCAAGAGAAAAGAGATTGGGGCAGTGAAGATATTAA
>JASDQU011509351.1:8417-22531 GCA_032191745.1 Picea mariana
CACCTAGGAGTAATACTTTTTAAGGTAGATCCCATTTCTAGGCTCCGCCAAAGCATTTCACTCAAAGTCTACTAGACGATGAGCACCCTTTTTAAGAACCTCTTTTACGATGAAATGTCTGAAGCACATGGGTTTGAACTTGCCTGCCCCTAGGGGGTCCTTATCTTGGTCATATACCAGGACAAGTCCGCCTTCAGAGAAAATCCAAGGATGAACAGACCGATCATACTAACACTTGAATTTTTGTCTGTGAGCCTCGGTTTCCAATGTCGTGTCACAACACTGCTCATTGAGTTGCTCAAGGTATAATAAACACTCTTCAAGTAGAGAAGTGTCTGTCAATAACTATACTGCCAACTTTAGAGATGGGATCTATCACTCAATAGGCAAGACTGCTTCTAGCCCGTAAATGAGTTGGAAAGGTGAGAAACCGGTTGTAGTCTTAACAGATGTTCAGTAGGCCCATAATGCCGAGTATAACATCAAATTCCAATTTGACTTGGCTGAATTGATCGTTCGTTGTAGGATGGTTTTAAGATATTTATTTACAGATTCCACCTGACCATTCACTTTTGGGTAGTAGGGTGATGAATGTTATTGCTTCAACCCAAGATTTTATGTTAACTCGGACATCATTGTGTTCTAAAAGTGACTTCCATGGTCAGTGACAATCTCTCTCGGGATGCCGAAACTTTCTATGATCCGGTTGAACAAAAAGACAGTTGCAGTATCTCCATTATCCTTGAACGTTGGCATAGCTTTGACCCACTTCGTGAAGTATTCTATGGCTACGATGATATAATGGTACCCCCTTGTTGAAGGAGGGTTGCATGTAGTGTAATCAATCCCCCACTTGGTGAAGGGACCCATGATGATGACGGCAAACATGGGAGCGGGGTGTGCCCTCTTCTTCGGAGAGAAGATCTAACACGGGTAGCACTTCTTGACTGATTCAATACAGTCTTTGATTAATGTCGGCGAGAAGTAACCAGCTCGTAGAATCTTTTGGGTTGTTTCCAACCCAGAAAAATGACCGCCACATGCTCCAGTATGGCAATCGTTAAGCACAATTTTTTCTTCTTCATGATTGAGGCACCAACGAAGGATGAAATATACACCTTGACAATACAAAGTATCTTCGAGTATGAGATAGGTCTTAGCCTGATGGCGTATGCGGCGACACTCATCACGAAAAGTAGAGGTGGGGCACTTCAAGGTCTAGAGATAGACCAGTATATCTCCATACCAGGGGTCGGAAGATGCGATCAAAAACATGTCTCCTTGAATAGGAGACTCTTCGGGCATAACATCACCTGAATCGAATGGAACTTCCAAGATGAGTTCCGCAAATACCAGTGACTTTTTGGATTTCGCCAAAACAAAATCTAAGTCAAATTCTTGGAGGACAACTATCCATCTACTGATATTTCCACCAATTACCTGTCGTGTCAACACATATTGAAACAGATTCAAAATGGCAATGACGGTGGTCTTGGGAAACAAGATATAATGACGGAACCGTTGGACAGCATGAACTATTGCCAACGCAAGTTTTTCAATGTGGGAATAATTGAGTTCCGATCCAACCAGGCCTTGGCTTAGGTAATAAATCACATATTCTTAGAGAAAATCATCCTCCTAAACTAAGACCATACCGATGGTCGACTCTGTTGCAGCCAAGTACAATAATAAATCCTTATTATAATTGGGTGTCCAAAGTAGAGGGGCAGTCGTGAGGGTACATTTCAATGCTTCGAAAGAGCATTGAGCTGCTTCGTCCCAATGAAAAAAAACGTCCTTCTATAGTAAACGCATAAATCCCTTTATGATCTTGGCATAATTTGCGATGAAACGTCATAACAAGTTCATTTTTCCCTGTAAACTCTGAAGCTGGAGGATTGTACATGGGGGAGGCAACTGAACTATTTTCTCAACCTTAAGAGGATCGATCATGATCCCTGCAGTCAAAACTATGAAACCTAGTAGACGGCCCAACGTCACGCAACAAATTCATTTGTTTGGATTCAAGTGAATCTGGAATTAGCGACATCTCTCAAAGATAAGTCGGAGGTGTGTGGGATGATCAGTTCTCTTACAAGATCATGATGCTAAATCATCTAGGTAGGCCTCTACTATATGTTTGAGGTCATGGAAAGCAAAATACATGACCTACTGGAAGGTAGCTCCAACATTTTTTAGACCAAAATGCATCTTACGATAAGAGAATGTACCCCATGGACAAATGAAAGTTGTTTTGTGTTGGTCTTCGAGTTTGATTTGTATCTGATTGTATCCCAAAAAACCATCCATGAAAGAAAAGGCCTCACAACCTGTGCATTCATCGATGATCTAGTCAATAAATGGTGTGGGGAAATTATCTTTTGGACAAGCTTTGTTCAAATAATGAAAGTCCGTACATACGTGAAAAGTACCCTATTTTTTGTTGACCGGCACGAGATTTGACACCCATTGGGTCAAATAGATGAGGTAGATAAAACCTTCTTTGAGTAGTTTATCTACTTCAACCTTAATAGATGTTGCCTTCTTAGGATTAACCAGATGAAGCTTCTGGTGGACCATCTTAGCGTCAGGATAAGTCGTGATTTCGTGTTCAACAATTTTTGGATCAATGCATGGCATTTCCTTGTAAGACGGGGCAAAAATGTCGTGGAATTCTTTAAATAAATCCATGTAGATTCGAATCTCCTCGGGGGAACAGTCGGCTCCGACGAAAACATTCTCCATGAGGCCAGGGGTTCTGGAGATATTAATAGGTATAGTTTTCGAAATGGTTTCCATATTACCCTCGGCATAAACAACATGTGAAACCAAGGGATTGATAGGACAAGACTTATCTCCAATCATACTCAAAGTGAATTCCCCTGCTTCAATTCTTCTTAACTCTAGGAGGAAATAAGATCTGTGATGGAGATCGTCCCAGGGTTTGTTTGGACTAGTCATTTCTTTAATAATAACTTCGTCTGAGGGCAAGACTAAGTCTAAAGAATCAGTATCGGTAAGGGAACCCTAAGCCCAAATAGGCTCTAGAATTGGATCTAACTCTTGTGTAGGAGACGGGTCGGGATCGGCGGAATCTTTCTGGACTATAGAGTATGCAACTTCTATTGTCGACAAGGGCATGGCCATACCATGGTGCCCTATCCCTTCCATCATGGTCGATGGGGAAGGAAGAATCCACGGATCATTGAAGTAAGTCCTACTAAACGACGAGACCTGAAAAATCTCAACCTTATGGTGGTATGATATGAACTTAACATCGCCTTGAGGAGGTGGGTAATCGAAAGTAACCATCAAAGGTGGGCACAAACCAACCCCTATGTTGACGATTCCAATTTGGGGGTTATCAATCATCAGGACCGTGGATTCCCCCAATGAAGGGTCGGGACGAGAGAAAGACATTATCAATGGTCACGATCCAAACCTTGTGTGGAAACAACAAGACCCAGAAAACTGTAGCAACCACTGCTTGCATGGCATAGGTCCAACTCATTCCTAACAAGAGATTGTAGTCGATAGATGCATTGACCACTTCAACCTCGACACACATGGTCTTCCCTCCTAACTGCATGGGGAAAGAGGAGATAATTCCATGTGGTCAGAATGAATGATCGTCAAAATCGGTAAGACGAGTAGGTGGCAGAGACAAAGCGGGCTGGATAATGGCCTTCCAACATGCCAAAGAGATTACACATGTCGAGGCACCCTCATCAACCACAGTGTGGAAAATGTTCCAAGTAAAATTTTATGTGGTGTAAGCCACTACTATCTAGAACGCTACGTGGTAAGGGAGACGAGGTTTTAAGTCAGTCGTATCAAGCATGATGGTACCCGAATTACATGTCTCAATGGATCCTAAGGCAGCTAACAGAGCCTTTCTCTAGGAAGGGCAGCTCTAGAGGACCTCCAAAGCAGACATCACATGAGGGGTTTGAGACAAATCCTCCACCAGAGAGTAGTTATGGGCAGCCCTTGCATTGGGGTTGTGAGAAGCTTTCTTGAACGCACCTTTTAGGATGTGTGTCATTGTTTCTCCCAACGTCTTCTCGATCTGGAGAGGAAGAGATGGGGTATTGACTTATTTACCTTTCTCATAGGTGCTTGGATTTTCGTAGTCATGTGCTCTAGTGGATATATAGGCATCACCTTTCATCATATACACATACGCGGACAAAGGATTACTCGAAGATGGAAGGGATCCTTGACTGCCCCCTTCCATGCTTGTAGAGGCTTGAGTTAAATTTTGCCTATGCTGAAATGGGTTCGTTAACACAATAGGTTGTTGCTGTGAAAATATCATTTGGGCCTCCGCAAGTCGAGGGCACTGGTGATTCGGGTGGTCTTCCACGCACAGGTTACATGGATACTTCGACTTCCTCTTTTTGGTATTTCCCCTGCTAACATTATTAGTGGGTTTCTTATCCCCCTTACCCTTCTTTTGTTGTTTCTTCTTTCCGTCAGGCTGTTGGGTGGCCTTCGGATTTGTCAATTGCACACTGTGTACATCTGACGTTTAGGTAGGGGGAGCATTTGAACCAGTGGTCTGGCTGGCTGCTATGTGTTGTATCAAAAATTGCTACAATTGTTTTGTCAGTTGATCAATGGGCTTTGTTTGTGTTGAACCAACAATACCATCATCATGTGGTCCATCCCTTTGTCTGGTTTTATCAAGTATTGACCGTGGCGCGTCCAACAAAATTTCATACAGAAAACTAGACTGAGAGTAAATCAGCTCAATTTGTTGAGCTCTCATGATTGCATATTCTTCTGAAAACACTCCAAACGTTACGAAATATTTGGATAATTGTGGGACCAAAGACTTAAGGAGGCACTCAAGCAGGAATTTTGGTGGGATTGGCACTTTAATCAAACTCTTCTGGTGTCTCTATTATCGGATGTGATCAGAGATATGGTCCACCTTTGTCTGTTCGAAATTGGCCAACAATTCGGTGTCGACGTCGTATCTCATAGGTAACTGGAAATGGTTTAAGAAAGCCATTGCCAATTCACCGAAGGAAGAGTATCTTGAGTGGTCGAGCTCAATGTACCATTTCGTAGAACTCCCAATGGGAGTGCATTGAAACAAATGCAACTATACGGAGTCATCTTTCAACGAATTAGACGAGCACCAAAGGTGAAAGGTAGTCACATGATCTCCTAGATATTATTTAGGATTGGCTTTGAACTTTGGTATGTCTAAAGTCAACTTGGTCAACATAGGAGGCCAATGCGGATTGTGACATATAGGGTCATTCAACAACCTTGTCAAATCTGGAAAATGCCACATTGCCAGAAACGGTAGTTTGGGTTGTTGGTTATAACCATGGAAAAAGGGGCCTGGAGTTTGAATGGCACTAGGTTGCCAGGAAAAGTTGGGTTGTTGGCCAGGGTTCTGGTAAAGACCATGGCCATGACCAGCGTATGGGCTTTGCATTTGTGGAGACATCAACGGCTAATTCCCGAAATAGGACGTAGACGGTTGGGCATGCATTACAATTGAAGGAATTTGGGAAGGGTTCCCCATGCCTATCCCATGGGCATAGGTCCTACGCCTTGCCCGAGGCTCCATTGGTTTTGAAAGGGGTTGCCCCTGATTGACATCCCTGACGAGGGAACTGATCCCTGCCAAGAATTATAAGGTCCTTGTGCGGAAGGAATTCTTGGGTTTGCCCCCTGTGTAGGAATAATACCTTGCATAGGATTTGGTTGTCCATAACCGGGATTACCCCCGGTCGGGAAAGAAGCTGACGAGAAAGCGTTGTTACCAAACGTGTCGAACAAAGAGAACAGTGTCGAACCTATCGGCGTTCTATGAGGAGGTAGTCCTTGGCTCCCTTCTCCAAACGAACCATGGTGTGTGTTTGGTCCAGCAGAATGATGGTGAGCACTGTTGAGCAAAGGCGATGAAGGAGGTATATGACCTCCTCCATAAGGGAAAGCATTAAAGGAAGCTGAAGTGCCCCCCATGGATCCTTGTCGAGGAGTGTTAGAGTTCCCCGCCCCCAAACCTAAAGTCTATAGAGTGGAGTAGGAAAGTACATGGCTTGTACCTGAGCTAGGCATCTCGTATGAGAACAGAGGGCCTTTTGCACTCTACTTTAAAGGAGCAGTGTTTGTCGCCATAGATGGGATCAGACCATTGCTCAAGGTAGAGGCGATCGAGACCTTGGTGGCCTAGACTGCCGATGATAGCTTAGGAGGTGGAACACCCCCTGTGCCAACAGTCATAGCGGGAATAGGAGAATTCCCAGAAGAAGTGGCAGCATTTGTTTCCATTTCTTCTTGTGACACTGTCTAGTGCTCGTAAGGATAAATCTGTACAATGATGGGCATTGAAAGATCAGTGGTCATAGTTTCAGATGGACCAATAGATTTCGCTCCAAGGTATGAAATGGTTGGTTCCTCTAAAATCAAAATTTCTTCTCTCGGAGGTTGGTCTGGCATAGTTTCATGTGATCCGATCACCTCAAAAGACCCTTGCTGGTCTAGTTTTTTCCTTAGCGGTGGAGGGGGGGGTTCGAGGTCAACTAGCGGCAGGCCCAAAATCCTTCATGACTGGTGGAACTCCTGATCTTCCACTGTGTGAGAAGATCAAAGAAACACTAGGGAAATCTATAATCGTTTGAAAACTAGAACGCACTACAAAAAGTACCTATGAGATAAAACAAGTAGTCACTAATTAGTTGGAAGAACAGTTACAACAACCAACACTAGAGAAACTTACCGGTGCAAGTGCAACTCGAATACGGAAGCATCCTTTAGGTATACTCTGCAAAGTGTGGCCTGATGTCTATACTAGGTACCACGGTATACCCTGCAGTCACCTGTGTAAGTCCCTAAAATAAAGGCAACTAGGTTGCCATCGCGTTAAGAGTCACCAGGCGAGTATAGTCGACAGTCAAGTGGACCGCAATGAGCAGGGTATCAAGCCCGAAACCTGTCAAGGGTATCAAAAGCAAGTGGTCTGGAAGACAACTGAGGAACTCTAATGGATTCGAGACCCATGAAGCTCCGTGGCAAATGCTATCGACAGAATCCCAAGACAAGCCCTTTATATGTGTTCCCCACTACGCTTGGTCCGGATTTGGAGGGGTTATCTTTGCTACCTTTCCGCATGCGACCTCGTGTTTAGCCCCTGTGTTAGATGGGGGTCCCAGATAACTTTCACGATACTAGACTTTTAGCACTCCCTAGCATAGACTCTTATGTATGTCTTGCAACCTTGACGAGTTTCCTCTCCAACCTAAATCAAGGCTCTAGCCTAGACTAGTTGATGGACACTACAAAACATAAAGTCTAGTTGATTTTAATTAATTGTTAATTTTTTAGCTTGTCTTAAGTCAAAGGTTATGAAAGTGAAACTAGTGATGCTTTGAGAGACGAAAGAGAAGATAAACAGAAAGTTGGAAACAAAATAATGTCTTCTTGACAAATTCATATTTGCTCTTTTAAATTATTTAACCAACTTTTCAAACTATTTTTTCTAAGATCTTTGACCAACAAACTCAACACAGGATTTCACTTGATTACGAGATACTTATTGTCCTAAGTGAGAAGCCAATAAATTATGAAAGAAAAACTTTTCCTTGATTATTAATGCAAACAACCAACTACTCAATCAAACAAAGAAATAAAAAATTTAAACATGCTTTAAAATAAGAGAATTGAAAAATGGATTCCTTTTCTTTCTTCTAAAGAAAGCAAAAAGATAAAGTGAAGACAAAAAAGCAACCAAAATAACTTTTGGCCCTACTGTAGATCGCAGGGAGTCACTTGATCAAACCTCAAAAGGATGATTGGAAAAGACTCACATATTTGTCTAAAACTTTATTACAAAAAACTCAAGAAATATTTTTGATGAAAAGAAAACTATGCTATGGTCAAACCTAGGCTATAGACTATGATCACAAAGACTAGAGAAAAGACCAAAAATACTGTCTTCTGACAAGTAAGAAGATGACTGCCTCTCTCTGTCAAAATATCTCCCTGACACAGATACACGACTTTCACCTCTGCAGCAAGCATATATACGCAGGCTGTCCAAATGCAGAGCACATATGCATGCATGCAGAGCTATTGCAGGGCGCATATATCTCTGTAAATTCTCAAAAAAGTGAAAAAAACAATCCAGCACAGGTAGGGAGAACTGTTATTGGAAACCAGAGTCCCTTAGAGACAGAGAAAATTACTTTGGCAAAGAAAATGCAAGGAAAATTTGATAGAACAAAGATAATCTGAGGTTATCCTAGGCTATAGACTGCAACATAGAGACTCTGACCAAATACAGGAAACCTCTAAGAAGGATCACTTCTAATAGGGAAAATAGGATGACTGCCTCTCCTAAAACAAATTCTGGACTTAATCACGCAACTGACACTTCAACAGCCCAGCGGATATACGTGGGTTGTCTAAAGGTAGGGGGCGTGTATACATGGGCATGGATTTTGCAAGCCACATATACCTCTGTAAATTTCCAGAAAGAAAATCAAACAGTCAAGCAATCATGCAGGGAGTACTGGTATGGAAGACTAGAATCCCTACAAACTTAGACTCTTGCAAAAAAATCAGAAAAAAGTTAATAAAACCAATTCTAAAATACCCAAAAAGGTTCCCCAGAAAACCCCAGAGACTCCCCAGTATGGTCACCAATTCTATTGTGGGTGGGAAATCCCCCTATGGACTAGCATTAAGGGTTCTGTAATGCATGCAGAAAATGACCTAAAGTCTCCTACTTTTTACCAACATCCCAATCATAATCCCCATTATTCATATGCAAATACAAGGTTAAAAATATCAAGTTACTATACCTTAGTTTCCATGTTTGATGTCATCCTTGACTGCAAATCTCCTCCCAATGATGACCTACATTCACACAAAGACAAGCAAAGAACTCTGCATGCATATGATCTATGAACTAATGGATTAGAGATTCTATCAAAATATAATCAAATTTAAATATTGACAATCTGATATGGCGGGACGGGAAAAGTATTTCTTTTATTAATCTCACAAGATACCTTACAATAGTGATATCAGCCACTGCTCCTCGAATATGGTCCTGGGATCCTCTTCAACTATACTCCAACGGCTTTCATATATGCTTCTCTTCACACAATGATTGCAAAATCTTGGGACAAGGGGAATGCAAAATCGGGTAGAGTTTCTTTACTCTTATTTTTCTCCCTCCAAATGGGACCCCTACCCCTTCTTTTATAGGTTAGAAAGGGCTAGGTACTCAGTTGAGTGAATGGCTATGGGAAATCAAACAGTTTAGTTAACTTACCCAAAACTGTGTGTTATGTCTGCAACTTTCCATTTTTCATGCTTTTTAGGTATACGTGTGTTGTAGTGGGTCAGCTAGCATACACGTGCGTGCAGTAGTGGAGTAGGGCACGTATGCCCTCAAAAAGTGTGTTTTTTAAGAAGTTGTTCAGTAGTGGCTTGGAAAAGAAGGCAAATGAGATGGCCCAATTCCAGGTAAGCATGTCTGGTTCAATTTAGGGTTATAACAATGAGAAGGAAACACTACGCACAGAGTGCACAGTGCAATCTCAACTAAGATGGCTTATGGGTGATTCCATGACCCATATATCTGCAATCATGGAAGGGATGATGCTCATGGTGATGTTAGACCTATTTATACTTCAATATTCATCAGATCTAATATATCATCATTCAAACCTACCGTTCATTTAACCTTTAACATTCATTCTATAGAAAATAAAATAACTATTCTAGTGTGTGCTGCAAATTAACCTTAATATATTCATTTATTTATCCATCCACTCATCATAAAATTCATTGAAAAGAATAAAGAACACATTCCACACATTGACATGGTATTTTAACATGGTTCACCCCCTGGGCTACGTCCACAAATACTTGGCATTCTATTCTTCTTTATTCATATTCTTCAAAATCTTGTGTTGCATGCATTACATCATAGATATAATGATGGTGAGTTTAACCAGTGTCGCACCAAGCTCCATGGATTTTGACCTGACCCTCAGTTACAATTCAACAATAGACTCATCTCCAAAACTGACTCAGAATTTAGCTCTAAACTCTTTATACAAAATCTTTCTATAGAAATATAACCTTTTCTAGCTACCCCATACATCATATATTTATACTACCAAAAATGGGTAAAAACCTTTACAACAAGGACCTAAAACCCTAACCCTAAGTGGATTAGGTTTTTCCACTTTACAACCTCCTTCATGCAATTGGTCCTCGATCCAACTATTCCTTTCTTTGACTCTTATTTTCCTTGTGTTTCTTTTCCTTTATTGCCAACATGTTTCTTTCCTTTCCTTCTAGCGCATTGTTTTTCCTTATTTCCTTGTGTGCGCTCCATTACTAGTCCCAATTCCAACTATCTGCCATTATCATTGCACATTTCTAAAAATAGCCTGCTCCAACATGCCCCCAACACTAACCTGTGGCTCATCTCGAGCCACTCAGGCAGTGTTTCAATCTCTAATAGACTTCTCCAAATTTTGGAACCTACCTGAAATCTCTTCAGCATGAGCATTCACCTATCTGTTCTTCTCAGCAACAAACTCCACAGTCTGTGTTGTGATGTGCTCCTTCTGTATTTCTTCAACCTCCAACCTAAGGTTTTCCATATATCCCTTGGTTGCATCCATCTCTATCAGTATTCTCTCTGCACTTTCCTACAATGGCTCCAACTGAGTCTGCATCAACTGCTTCTCTGTTTGCACCTTCTTCAATTCTGCCTATAAATTCTTTAACTCTTGCGCACACCTCAACCTATCCCATATGTACATGTCCTTCTTATTTTTCTTCAAATCCTGCATGGTTGTGTTGAATCCTTCTTCCTTCTGTTCCAATGGCTCCAACTCTTCATCCTCTTTCAAGCTTGTCCATATTTATTCACTTTTGTCATATAACTTAGAAACTTCCTTAATACTCTGCGCCATGTTCTCCATGTGCCATGTCACCTCTTTCTCTCTCTGTGATCTAAATTCTAGTGGAATGCTTGGCTTCAAGAGTGCCATCAAGTCTATAATATGACTCTTATAATTCTCCATGTCTTGTGCTATTCTTCCAATCTTCTCTTGTGTCTATAAATTGACGCCAACGCACGCTCCTCCACAACCCGCAGGTCGGAAGGTCCACGTCAGCACAGGATCTTTCCTTTACCACTGGCCCGAAGAGCTCTAAACGGCTCTTCTATTTCCCTATCAGGAAATATGCACCCACAACAACTCTCACGGGATCCCCCTTTACACTTTGGGAGATCGAACTTCACACCATCGCGAATCCAGTGGTCGAGCGTCGGTCTCTCTAATCCCCGAAACCCAAAACAGTCGACGCTGACCTTTCTCTTTCCTCTATAGGGATTTTCCCTATCATGATTTCAGTGATATCGAGGTTGAGTAACTTGTCTCTTTGACTCCCGAATCCTGATTGGCTGAAACTCCGACACTTCGATACACTCGCAAGCTTTGACTCTTCAACGGTCCTTTCGCCCTGTCGGCACTTCAGACTTCACAATATCGCGAATCCTAATGCAGAGTTTTTGGGACTTCACTTTCCATGAAACTCTGAAATAATGTGCCACCTATCCACTTGTTGACTCCTCCATGGTCTACACTATCCTCTTTCCTTTTGGGACTTCGCGATTCGGGATATCACGATTCCTGTTGAAATGTTTACGGGATTTCCACCCATGAAACCCCGATATAGGGATTCTCTTGCGAATTCAATGGCCCTCGTGGCTCGGATCTATGGTCCTACTCCTCCTGAGCTTAGAACCCTTCGACGCTTCACACCATAACTCCCTTTCTCCTTTGTGAGATCCGACGGCTCACGGGACTTCGCAGATTCTTTCCAAAGAACTCCGATCGTCCGTCTCTTCCTCTGAGAACTTCCTGGGTTCGATGTCGCTACGCCTTCCTTCAAATTCAAAGTACTTAGTCTCTTCACCTGCCTTCAACGAACCTTGAAGACTTAAAATCCTTTTGAGCTTCTACGGCTTTGCCTCTTTTGGAAGAATCCTTGCACGCACTCCTTGTGGCAGATTTCAAACACTTTCAAGTGTTCGAATCCCTTCGACCCTGTGCACTCCTGCAGCAGTAGTCCTTCAATGCTTCACTCATGTTCACAACCCTAAAACTTCACTCAGCCTGCGCACTCCTTGCACGGCTTCTATGCCCAACTGCACCTCTTGTGTGAATGAGAACAAAAGCTATCCCTATCTGAACTCTTTGTCAACACACTCCTTGCGGACACTTCGACTGCACTCCTTGCAGGAACTCGCGTTCAGATAGAGAAAAAATTGAAACTCATTCCTGCTTCCTTTCAGACTTCAAACTCAAAACATGAAATCATATACACAACATATAAAGAAAAAGTATAACAGGAAGCAAACATTCTTGAGCATATCATTCAACATCAACAGACAAAGAACAAACACAAAAACCATGAATTTGAATAAACCTCTTTCTATTAATCCAAATATTTGTACATGGGTGTTCTTAAACAGCTCTTTGCTTCTCTTCTATGCTCTTCTTCCCAATTATGTTACAATACACAATGAGGGTGTCTATATCCTGTTTCCCTCTTATGCTCTAGAAACTGTCTAATCTAGAATTAAATTCTATCTACCTGCATTAACTACTATAAATGCCTTCTACCTACTAAGGAAGAGAGCAAATGGCTCAAGGTCCGTTTACATTATACAAGTGCACTCCTTCTTAATTATCTTATTTAAGATTGCGCATCAACTTCAAGGTAATTTCAAAATTTGTGTTGGTGCTTGTCCAGCTGTCCGTTGTCTTCCGCGCTGGCTCGCTTGGTATGCTCCTGCATCATACTCCCTCGCTTGAAAATTTTCATGGGATCCTATCCATGAGCTCATGCACGGTTTGTCCATGCCTCTATATCTCTACTTCGATCTCCCAGCTGGCATCTTCAACTGGATGGCCTTTCCATTTGACCAAATATTCAAAGTAGTCTTTCCGTCTGGTCTTCTTGCTTACTCTTTTATCCAGTGTGCGCTCCATCTGTGGCATATCTTCAACTGGCATTTGTTTTGTCCACTGGATCATTGGCTGCTCATTTTTTGTCCCTACTTCTTCAGCCTTATATGGGTACAAATCTGAGATATTGAACATTAGAGAAATTTCGATCCCATCGGCTAATTCAATCTCATAAGCATTTGCCCCAAATTTCGTCAAGACCCTACATGGTCCGATTTTCTTCATCTTCACTTTATTATATGTTCCCCTCGGGAACCTTTCCTTTCTCAAATGTGCCAGAATCAAGTCACCAACCTCAAACTGAAGTTGTCTTCTGTGTTGATCTGCTCTGCACTTATACTCCTAACTTGAATTTTGTAGTCACTCCTTCACCTGGCTGTGAAGTTCTTTCATCGCCTCTGCGAAATATTCTGTAGTAGCGCTCCTAGTCGCAGTCTGTTCTGAATTTCTCAGTTCATAAATTCCTCTCGGCTGCATGCCATAGACAACCTGAAATGGACTCTTCCCTGTGCTCCTGTTAAATGAGTCGTTATAAGCAAACTCTGTCTATGGTAATATGTTTTCCAACTGGCTATGGTCTTCTGTCACCAAGCTTCTCAGCAAGTCTCCCAGACTTTTGTTTACCACTTTTGTCTGTCCATCCATCTGAGGATGATAAGATTAACTAAACAATAAGTTAGTCCTGTTGGCAGCCAAATCACATTTTTCATTGTCTCATAAGCTACCTACACCAATGTTTCACAAACATTGATTTTTCGTCGCAAACTTCAAATGAACGATGATTTTATGCTTTGCGCCTTTCCGCATGCCTACCTTCGCTAAGTCCTCATGAGTGTAAGCATGAAGATTTCTCCATTTGAGGTCACATTTGGATCATCATATGAACAGCCAATACCTTTTGTGCCATTATGAATATTGCGATTATCTTCTTGGTTTGGTTTTTACATGATCGGCAATGTCCTTTGATCGATTTGAATGCTGCGATATAACTCAGTTTTGTTGAAAACATTTAGCCTTTGGATTCACATCTTATGACTTGCCTGAACATTGCTTTATTGAATTGCATGGGGTCCTGATTATCTTTTGTGA
>JASDQU011509353.1:0-22560 GCA_032191745.1 Picea mariana
AAATATAAACCCTCATTTGACAGATGCTGAAACACAACAGCTAATGAAGTTACTTCGAGAAAATAAAGAAGCATTTGCATGGGATTACACAGACATGAAGGGAATCTCCCCTGACCTTTGTACTCATAGAATATATATTAAAGAAGATTGTCGACCAATCTGTCAACCCCAGAGACGAATGAACCCAAACCTAAGAGAAATCTTGAAGGAAGAACTTCAAAAATTTCTTAATGCAGGGTTTATCTACCCGATATCAGACAGTGAGTGGGTGTCCCCGTTAGTAATAGTTCCTAAAAGGAATGGGAAGTGGAGAGTGTGTGTAGATTACAGAGCTTTAAACAAAGCTACTCAGAAAGACCACTTTCCACTGCCATTCATTGATCAAGTTTTAGATAGTTTGTTAGGAAAGAAATTCTTCTCATTTTTAGATGGTTTCAGTGGGTACAACCAAATTAAAATTGCATCTCAAGATCAAGACAAAACCACCTTCACCAGCCCTTGGGGAACCTTCGCTTATAGAGTCCTTCCATTTGGACCTTGTAATGCACCAGCAACCTTCCAAAGGGCAGTTTTAGGAATTTTCTCTGACATGCTTAATGACTCCATGGAAATATTCATGGATGACTTTACCCCTTATAGTGTTTCTTTTCAGGAAGCACTGGAAAACCTTGAGAAGGTACTCAAAAGATGCATACAAGCACAACTTTCCTTAAGCACATAAAAATGCCATATGATGATGAGTGAAGGTATAGTGCTTGGACACTTTATCTCATCTCAAGGAATTCAGGTAGATCCATCCAAAATACAAGTCATTAAGGACCTTCCTACTCCCAAAACTCAAACAGAGGTAAGAATCTTTATAGGACATGCTGGATATTACAGAAGATTTATTAAAAACTTTTCCAAAATAGCTTCTCCACTGTTTGTTTTACTGATGAAAAATGTTGAATTCAATTGGACCAATCTCTGCCAAGAAGCATTTAATACACTGAAGGATCAGTTATCTACGGCCCCTATCCTTAGAGGACCTGATTGGACACTCCCCTTTCACATATCCTCTGATGCTTCAGATACTGCTATAGGAGCTTTTTTGGGACAGAAAAAAGATCACCTCCCTTATGCCATATATTTCATCAGCAAGAATATGTCCCCTGCTGAACTCAATTATACAGTCACAGAAAAGGAATTCCTAGCAGTTATTTATGCAATTAATAAATTTAGACACTACATTACTGGATATACTACTTTTGTCCATACTGATCACTCAGCTATCAAGTACTTAATGAATAAACCTATTACAAATGCTAGAGTCACCAGATGGTTGTTATTATTGCAAGAATTTGATATAACAATTGTACACAGACCAGGGAAAGAGAATGTAGTTGCTGATTTCCTTTCTCGATTGACAATTAATGATGATAATCCAGTGGATGATTCCTTTCCTGATGAATACCTATTTGCATTTTCTACTCACTCACCTTGGTATGCAGATATTGCTAATTATTTAGTTGTAGGGAAGTTACCATCACAACTATCCTACCGAGAGAAGAGAAGTATTGTTCATCAAAGTGCTCGGTATAGTTGGATAAGTGGGTACCTTTTCTATACAGGAGCTGATCAGGAAATCCGAAGGTGTGTTAGAGAAGATGAGGTGTATGATATATTGAAAGCTTGCCATGATGACCCTTGTGGAGGGCATTTTGCTGACAAAAGAACAACATATAAAATTCTTAGGATGGGGTACTATTGGCCCTCGATCTTCAAATATTCAAAGAAATATGTCAAGGCCTGTGATAGCTGCCAAAGAGTAGGCCAACCCAACCATAGAGATGAAATGCCACTAAACCCCCAGGTAGTACTTGAACCATTTGAAAGATGGGCCTTAGACTTCATAGGACCCATCAACCCTCCATCCAATCAAAAGGCTTATATACTGGTCTGCACAGACTACATGACTAAATGGGTGGAAGCCAAGGCACTCCACAGAGCAACTGAAGAAGTAGTCATAAAATTCTTATTCACAGACATCTTCACCAGATTTGGAATGCCAAGAGAACTAGTTACAGATGGAGGACCTCCTTTCTCTTCTCATGGGTTCAAAGCCACCCTTCAGAAATATCACATTCAGTAGAGGATGACTACAACATACCACCCCCAAGCTAATGGACAGGTGGAAAGCACAAACAAAGTAATAGAAGCCATTCTCACAAAGACAGTGAAGGAAAATAGAAAGGATTGGTCCCACGGGCTCCTTGAATCACTATGGGCCTACAGAACTACCTGGAGAAATACGACAGGATTTTCTCCCTATGAATTGGTCTATGGAAAGAGTGTTGTCTTTCCTATGGAATTCGAGATAAAAACCTTAAGGACTGCTTTAGCTGCCAACCTTGATCTGACCGATGCATAGACAACCAGGCTGCAGCAGCTTAATGAACTGGACGAGAAAAGACTAGATGCCATACAGCAAACAACGGTAATTCAACAACAAAGATTACACTGGCATGACAAAAATATCAAGAACAAGCAGTTCCAGAAAGGCAATTGGGCTCTACTATATGATTCCTGGTTCAAAGAATTTCAAGGAAAACTGCGCACAAGATGGTTAGGACCTTACGAAGTCAACACAGTTTTCCCTAATGGAACAGTAAGGCTCCTCACAATCGATGACTCCAGAATGCCATTACTTGTAAACGGTCATCGGCTCCGTCTGTACCAGAAACCCATTTCTAAAGAAGATTTCAAGGCCACATGCATGGCAGACGCTCATTTTCTTTTCATTGAGGGGGTTTCTACCCCTAATAACAATTAATTCTTTCAAGATTGATTTTTTTTTTTTTTAGTATTAGATTAGATTAGATTTTGTTTTTCTAATAATCCCTATCAAAGAAACACCATGCTACAGATGTTCTGCAGATCCCCGATCAAAGCATAGCCACCAGAAGAGGACGATTCCATTTCAGAGAGACAAGCCTTCACGATGCTGAAACACCGTTGTTCAGCACTGATGCTGAAACACCGATGTTCCGCACTGATGACCTTCATGCTGCTGAGACACCACTGGTCAGCCTTCTTGACTTGCCCCTGAAGTTGAAAAATCACCATTCTTTCTACTCTTCTTTGTTGCCGGAACACCACTGTCAGAAACCCGCCTTTCTTCTCCATTACTGAAACACCAAATTTACACCCTTCTTTCCCCCACCACGACCCGACTATCTTCTTCAGTTTCTCATCATCCATCATTCATGAAACAATTTCGTCCAGCAATTGTTTCGCTTTTCCCTTTTAATGTTGCAACACCATTGCTAGCACTGTCAACTTTCCCCGATGCTGAAACACCATTATTCAACACTTTTCCTTCTCACTCCCAGAACACTATAGTCCATCATTTTCTCACCCTCCATCATTTCCAAAACAATTCTATCCAGCAATTGTTTCGCCTTTTTCCGTTGCTGAAACACCATTGTCAGCAACCCTTCATCATCCTCTTTCACGATGCTGAAACACTATTGTTCAGCACGTTTTGATTGTTCTTCACTCACGATACTGAAACACCACTGTTCAGCACGTTTGAATTTTTCTTTCGTGATGCTGAAATACTGTCGTTCAACACTTTTTCACTTCTTCCGATACTGAAACACCACTCATCAGCAGTTCTTCATCTAATTGTTCTGTCCTTCTCTGTTGCTGAAACACTAGTCTTTCACCATCGTCTGTCGGCAAGCTTTTACGCCCTCAAATTATAGTTCGACCTTCTAAATAGCATCACCACGAACAGGCATGATATCGGGTTGGCTGAACGAACCAAATGGTAAGGCAAGGTATGTAAATATAATGTAATTCAGTTAGGCTATAGTTAATGAGAAAGATTCCGCGTCATTATGACCATTTAAGTGCCATCAGTACTAACCACACTTGACAGGAGGGGAAGTACACGTCAAATCCGCGATACCATCATTTCACCCGATCTCACCACCGCCATCCCAGTTCACCACCTTTCCGCGTATTTCACCACTATTCCTGCATGTATTCCCTCGGAAATTCACTCTGTGCAGAGCTGATACACAAACTATCGACGCTATATTTTACTAAGCTAGTAACCATGGGAGGAACTGCCATAAGGAATGAGCCCGCCACCACAGCGCTGCTCGAACGCTATCCAGCAGCGTATCAAATCTTCGAACAAGAAGGGTGGCTCAATTACTTCCGCAGACTCCAGTGGTATAATGAACAGCAAGTTCTACAATTTGTCCTGAATCTGCAGGAGGATTCTTTCGTCAATGGGGTTCGAATATCAGTCACAGAGTAGGACATAGCAGAGGTCTCAGGCCTCCCAACCGACGACACTCGAATATTCAGTCGAAAGCACATTATCAGGGATGTCCAGCAGAACTTCTTCCTGCCTGAGGAAAGAATTATACTAAAGGGCAGAGGTGTTCAGCTCAGTTCACTACCACCCCCGTGGCCGGAGGTCGCCCGATTCATCAAGCGTTACCTGACCTGCGAAGGACGATATAAGGTAGTGTATCAGCACGAACTCCTTCTGCTTTCTCATTTAAGGCACAACAGACGGGTCAACATCCCTTATTATTTACTGGGTTGTTTGAAAAATATGGTACCATACTGTCAAAAGGCAAAAGATCCAGCCCTGTCACTTACCCACCATCGTCTTGTCCAATTACTCATTCAAAGGGGTTTTTCCCAACAAAACCCCCCAGTAAATAACCCACGCATAAACCCTCAACCAGCTGCTGAAATTCCTCAGGAGCAGCAAGAGAAAAACCCCCCAAATGCTTCTGAAGAGGCCCATACCCCGCCCACAGAACCAACTAGTCCAGTCAATTCCCCTACCCCACTTAATCCTCCACATACCCTACCAGAGTCATCCACTCCCGCCCTTCATATTCTCAGTGATGACTCTAAACCAGAAACTGGCCCCTACCCAATCAGTCAGAGAAGACCACCACAAAAACGAAAACAGACTGCCCCCTTTTCACCTTTCTTGCGCAAAAAGCGAACAAGAGCCTCAATGAGGCCACCTTTTATACCCACCACCCTAGAAACCCCACCTATTCGATTGATACGCCGTACATCTTTAACTTCCCAAACCCCGAGATCTTTGCCTCTTCCAACCACGGGCGCTACAACACAAGAACCAGATGCCCCGGATACTGTAACACCTTCTGTCTCACAAAAAGTAGCTGAAACACAAGAACCAGCTACCCACTCAGTGGCTGAAACACAAGAACCAGCCATGGCTGAAACACAAGAACCAGCCGCTGACATTGAAATTGAGTTACAGGAATCAGATGCCCAGACTTCATTTGTTTCCAATAAAGTAGTTGAAACACAACCAGCTACCCATTCAGTGGCTGAAACACAAGAACTAGTCACTGATATTGAAATTGAATTACAGGAATCACAGGCCCAGGAGATTGAAACACCATCTGTATCATATGAAGTGGCTGAAACACAAGAACCAGCCACTGACACACAAATTGACATACAGGAATTTGAGACCCCAGGTGCTCCGGCTGAAACACAAGAACCAGCCGCCGACACTGATATTGAGATGCAGGAATCAGAAGTTGAAGGTGTTGAAACACTACTCTCCTTGCACCAAGAAGCTGAAACGCAGGCATCAGTTTCCATTCCCGTAGCTGCTCCAAAAGAACCAGCTCAGGAAACGATGATTGCAACACAAGAACCAGCCACTGACACACAAATTGACATACAGGAATTTGAGACCCCAGGTGCTCCGGCTGAAACACAAGAACCAGCCGCCGACACTGATATTGAGATGCAGGAATCAGAAGTTGAAGGTGCTGAAACACTACTCTCCTTGCACCAAGAAGCTGAAACGCAGGCATCAGTTTCCATTCCCGTAGCTGCTCCAAAAGAACCAGCTCAGGAAACGATGATTGCAACACAAGAACCAGTCATCTCTAAATCCAAACCAACAATGGCCGATGTCTTGGAAGAAAACGAGTTTTTAAAGTCTCAGTTGGAAGCATATCAGCAGGAATTAGCTAGGGCAAAGGAGGCATACGAAGAAGAATTAAATCGGCTCACCTTAGAACGAACAACAGCCTTGTCAAAAACAACCACTGAGAGTGTGTGTAAAGAATACATGTGTTGCCAATGTGGCGACGTTTACTTTCAGGCAGGGTATAAGATGGTTCAAGTTCCAGTATCAGGAGCAGCCCCTCCTCCTTCCCCTTTTGAAGTCAAGACTGAACCTGCTACAACACAAGAACCAGCAGGCCCTTCCAGAGTCAAAACTGCAAGAAAAGTCCCTACTGTTGTCAACAAGGCTGTGCAAACAGTGCCCATCAAGGACAATCTCTCCACTTCCAAGGAACAATCTACCCAAACTGTGCCTAATCTCACTACTGCCCATGCTGAAACTCAGACTTCCCAGTTATGGGATGAGCAGGCAGAGATACAGAAATGGAAGAAGGAGTATGCTGAGACACAGGCCCAACACCTGCAAGTACACAGGAAAACCTGGATGAATCACACCTTCTCAAATTGGGAAGCATTGGACCTGACACGACAGAAAGTTTGAGATCTCAAGAAGAAGAACAGAAATTTAAAAGGTAGACTGGTCCTGATCTTTGATCTGATGNAAACACTAATGGCCACAAGGAAACCATCTTGTAACTATTCTTTATTTCTCTTGGAGAGACTCACATGGTTCCAAATTAAAGCAATCATAGAAGGAAAATCCCATGAAGTAGTAGAACCAACAGATTTTGTCAAGAATTTCCTTGTTGCCTCCACCAGGGATCAGCACCTCTTATGTGAATCCTACTTCCATAATGAGGCTATTCTCAAAAATAGGCGGCTCAATATAAATCCTCTTGTTGGAGATGTTCAACTTCGAGCATTCACTTCTTTTCTTCATAATCAAATTTCATGGCAGAGCGACTTTTTGGCTGCCAAGCACAATGAGGACAATAAATTCCTCTGGATTAGACCTGAACCAGAAAGCGCAGCCAAATTCATTTCAGAATATTATGAGGTCTTAAAGAAACCAGGGGTGACTGAGCATGTCCAACAGCTACAGTCAGTAGTGCTCCAAGAATGTCAACAGAGCATCAGTGTTATAGAGATTCCTACCCTCCAGGCCAACAACCTGTTTTGGCAGCAATCCACAAAAAAGAGACAGCAGCACAATCCCTTTGGTCCAGCCAACTTAGAAGCAGCAATTTCAAGAGTACCCAGCTACATCCAGTGTGTTCGACATTGTGCCGAAAACTGGATAGGATACAAATTTTACTTTCCCCTCCTTTGGTTGCCAACAGAAACATATCAAGTTACTTATAAGCTGTCTACAAAGGTAGAAACAGCAGCGTGGCAAAGATTGCAGGAAGTGCAAGGGTTCAAAACACCAATAGATAGTACCGCCCGGAGTTACAGCTTGAGCAATTTACACGATCAGAGCCGGTATCAAAACTCTGACTCAGAGTGAGTTGCCTGAGGACATGCAACACCTTGAGCTGGGGGGGATGTTAGGACCACACTATGCACCTTTTTGCCTACACTTTTTGCCATTATTATACCCTTCATCACTTGTATTTAGATTCATAATACCACTTTGTCTAATCATCTCAAAGGTATACAATGTCCTTTCTCATCACTATATGCTTAATCTGTTTTGCATGATATTTTACATCAATTTTGTACTTAACCATTGATTAGAAATGCACAAGTGTCCAAAACTGCAGATTTGTATTCAAGGCCTATTGCTGAAACACAGAACCGATGCTGAAACACGGAACTGCTACACAGTTCGAGGTCGCAGATGCTGAAACACAGAGCTGCTACACAAGTCTGAGGTCGCAGATGCTGAAACACGGAGCTGCTACACAGTCCGAGGTCACAAGATGCTGAAACACGGAGCTATTACACAGTTTAGAGTTGCAGATGCTGAAACACAGAAGAAACTGCCAGAACCGACGATGTTGAAACACAAGCAAGTCGCCACAGTCAGTAGTCAACAGTCAGAGCGCAATCCATGTGGCTGAAACAACATCAGCAACGATGAAAGGAAGTTGTTACACCAGCCGTAACAGCAATACCTCATTCAGCATTCGGTTGCGTGAAATCAGGACATCCTATGCTAATTTAGAAAGAAGATCCGATCTAGGATTGGATTGAGATGCATTGTAATGATTGTATCGAAGGGATTTCCTCTTTAAATCAGAGGAAATCACCATTCGACATATCCAAGTTTTTGGTATTGAAGCAACTCTAGAGAACGGGACGTGTTCTATTATTTCAATTTGTAATGTGATATTTCAACAGATGAATATAAGACTGCTTTGATTATTCGTCTCTAAGCTTTCCTGTTTCAGGGGAATCTTGTGAGAAGGGAGGTCCCACCTTCATCACAAGATTCACCCATTAGTTAGATGTGTGTTAGTCTAATTTCTGTCCATGCTTTGTTTATTATCGTGTGTTGAAACATTGTTTTATGAATTTTGCTTTGCTGAAACACTACTGACTTTGTATTAGTTTATTGAATGGAATTTGTGATTCTTTTATCAGCAATCTTGTGTGATGGTTTCATGCTAGCAGAGATTTGATTAAAGGTTCCTGCTCAGACAGAAAGGAATTGTAACATCATACCCTCTGTAGGATTTGTTTACTGCTGCAAGCGTGCTAGTCAGAGGCTTGGTTAAAGGATTCCTACTTAGACAGGAAGGAATCACAACACCTCGTCCTCTGTAGATTTCATTTCCTGCTGTGTGCTAGCCAGAGGTTCGGTTAAGAGGTTCCTGCTCAGACAGGAAGGAATCCAATTACCTCAACCTCTGTAGGTTTCATTTCCTTCAGCAAGTGTGCTAGCCAGAGAATTGGTTAAAAGGTTCCTACTCAGACAGGAAGGAATCACAACACCTTATCCTCTGTAGATTTCATTTCCCTCTGCAAGTGTGTTATCCAGGGATAGGGTTAAGGGTTCTTACTCAGAAAGGAAAGAACCAAAACACCCTGTTTTCTGTAGATCTTCATTAATATTAGCCAGAAACTAGGTTAGTAATCCCTGCTCAGAAAGGAAGGGATCAGACTGCTCTGTTCTCTGTAGATCTCAACCTCACAAGTGTGCTAAACATAAGTAAGGCTCAAGGCTCCTGCTTAGAAAGAAAGGAACTAAGTGGCTTTGTTTTCTGTCAATTAGAGTTAATTGTTTTCTGCATTGTTGTTTTCATGAAAGAGTGTTAATGCTGAAGTCTCTGTTGAGAGTAAGGGTCCTGTTCTCTGATTGCAGAATAGTTGTTCTTTCCCATTGCATGTATTATTTCTAATGTAATCCAGGATTCTTAATTTGATCTTTAAAGGTTTTCACTAGGGAAGTTACTTTTCTGTGATTTAATACAGAACTTCAATTTGTTTGAGCAAGTAAGATTAGTATAAGTTTCTTTACTACAACACTAAGCTGCTTTTGGAATTGAGCATATATAGTGCGTGGTTATCTTTGAAATAAAAGACTTCCCTGGGTTGATAATTTATGTTTCACTTAGTTGTTTAAAATTAATTAAGCAATTATAGTGACCAACACATATTTGTGGTGGTGGATAGATTTTAAAAGATGGTACACTTTATCCCATGCCAGAAGACTAGTGATGCAACACATGTTGAAAATTTGTTTTTCAAGGAAGTTGTGAGACTTCATGGACTACCCAGGAGAATTGTCTCAGACAAAGACACTACATTTGTTGGTCATTTCTAGAGAACACTATGGAAGAAGTTGGGGAAAGATTTGTCCTTCAGCTCAACTTATCACCCTCAGACGGATGGACAGACTGAGGTGGTAAACAAAAGTTTGGGAAACTTCTTGAGGAGTCTGGTCACTGAACATCATAATCAATGGGATCAGATTCTGCCACAAGCATAATTTGCATACAAAGACTCACCCAACATGAGCACTGGAAAGATCCCATTCCAAATATTGTATGGAATGCAACCCAAGGGAGTATCTGAGTTGAGAGACTTGGGATAGAGTGAGATCAGAAGCATTGGAGCAGAATATTTTGTTGCAGAAATGCTGAAACTCCATAGCCAGATCAGAGGACAGTTGCAGAGCTCTAGCCAAGAGTACAAGCGCAGAGTTGATCAACATTGCAGGTAACTTCAATTTAAAGTAGGATATTAGGTTCTGGCACATCTTAGGAAAGAAAGGTTCCCTAGGGGGACATATAACAAGTTAAAGATGAAGAAGATAGGACCATGTAAGATCTTGAGGAATTTTGATGCAAACTCCTATGAGATTGAGTTGCTAGATGATGTGGGCATATCACTGAAGAGTACAAGCGCATAGTTGATCAACATCATAGGGAACTTCAATTTGAAGTAGGAGATCAGGTTATGGCACATCTCAGAAAAGAAAGGTTCCCTAGGGGGACATATAACAAGTTAAAGATGAAGAATATAGGACCATGTAAGATCTTGAGGAAGTTTGATGCAAAATCCTATGAGATTGAGTTGCCAGATGATGCAGGCATATCACCCATATTTAACGTTTCATACATGTACCCTTACAGGGAACATGACACAAAGGGATCAAAAGATCAAGAGAAGATTCAATGGGAGAAACAAATGCCTATAGAGGAAAAACCACATATGGATAATATCATTGATCAGAGGATTGGAAAAAAGACCAAGAGGAAGACCTATTTTGAATATCTGGTCAAGTGGAAGGGACACCCAATAGAAGATGTCAGTTGGGAAAATGAAGTTGATATCCAAAAGCATGGAAAGTTGGTACAAGAGCTGATGGACAGGATTCCATGAATTTGTGTCCAGGGGAGTATGATGCACGAGCATCGTTAGCGAGCATGCGGAGCAGGACAACTCAGCACCTGGGAATCATTTCAGAATCTCAAACACTGGCAGTTATGACGAATCTTTTAGCGCACGCCTGAATGATCACAAGTGAAGTGGGAGTTTCCACTCCTACTCTTGAATGTAACTAAACTAAGGTAGCAGTTAGGTTAGGTTTTCAAGTAGATGAGTAGTTGGAAGGAACCCTAAGAGCCCTCTGAGATAAATAGAGGTTTTATACGCCCAAATGGGGTTGTTGCGAGTAAGTAGAAAATTTCCGAGTTTTTAGTTGTTGTTTTGATTATAGTTGTAGCCATTTACTTTTAGAAAAAAAAATAACAGAGGAAAAATGATCCAATGTATAGTGTGGATATTATTTACAATTTCCTGTTATTGTTGATTTCATGAATGAATGAATCTCGTTACAAGTTTATGAAATTGTGAAATGTTTGTATAAGTTTCCATTGTTTTTTATTCTATTGAGTTGGTGCAAGGTGTGCACACAGAGCGCAAGGAGTGTGTTGACGGAATTTTTTCGATTCTGAAGCTTAGAAGAGATAGCATGAAACTTCGCCTTTACAAGGAGTTCAAAGTAATTGCTGCAAGGCATGCACAGTCGTCCACAAGAACTCAAACCTTGTGTAAGAATCAGTTTCCAGGAGTGCACAGATCCGAGATTCGGCTAAGTGTCGGAGTGACTCTGTAAGAAGTCAAAGAACCAGAATAGAGGAAGGACAGGTGGGCAAGAAGAATTTATTTCCAATAAATACTTTGACCTGAGTTTCACAAAATCCCAAAAAGTAGAAGGAGTGTGTGGGAGATCAAAATATTGGAGGAGATTAATCTCATAAGGAATAATACTTTTCAAAAGTGCAGAAGAAGTCCAAGGGACAGACTCGTAGGAAGAACAAAGGCTGAGCCCTTTGGATACTTAGAAAATATTCTAATTCGGAGGAAGCTGGAAGCTCAGGAGGGAGAGCGAAAGTGACTATAGGATCACCGATCCAGAGGATCAACAACCATCCGATCAAATCAAGGTGTGTGAGCCATAGTGCTTTGCACACACAGGAGAGGGAATATGGACCATTGGATTGCAGGAGAGTGTGGACCATCGATTTGACATAAGCAAAGTTCGAAGATTTAGACTTCGGAAGATTTTCAAGGAGGCCATGTGAAAACATTTGAGGGACGAAGTCGCGAAGTGTGAACTCGCGACTTGATAATAGCTGTCGGATCACAGAAGACCGTGGACTGTTGACCTGACACCAGTGGAGTTCGAGGGTTTGGATTTTGGGAGAATGGGGGTAGCTAAATTCTGGAGATGCAAAGTGCAAAGTCCTGAAGCGCTTGGTAGTCGGAACCCAGGTCATAGCCCAATGTCACAGTCGAAGGGGCTTAGCGAGAGGAGCTAGCGCCTAGAGGATTTTTCGATTCGGAAATCAGGAATTGAGAATATCGGGTTTTTCCCATAGCCGAATACCCGAAGTCACAAGTTGTGAAGCACCTTTTGGTTAGGCCTATGGTCACAACCAGTGGTCACGTGGAGAGGAACTTTTTGCCCAGTGCTAGTCGCGCGGGTGAAGTTCGCGAGGACCTGTGGATTATTTCTTGAAGGTTCCAATAGGGACCCTAGAAGTTGTTCCAGCTCGAGAATAGAAGAAGATCCATTGGCTGGGAGGTCATGCAGACCCCACTGAGGTGGGGGCACTGCATCAAAATGAAACAGAGGAGGAGATTGTAATATTTCCATAGCTTGAAGTGGCGAAGGGTTGGCTCGAGGTCATAGCCCGTGGTCACATAGTGGAGAAAGAGTCTTGCACAAGACTAGTACTCACAGATTGGTGTCGCCAAGCGTCGAAGAGTAGAGTTGTAAGTAGTTTGAACTTACATGCGACATCAAGGGGACCTGTGTGATCATATATATTTCTCAGGGTTTGTTGAAGACCCGAAGAACCAGTTCGGTTCAGAGAGTTTAAAGATCCAAGACCGAGAGGTCGCTGGATCCCCAAGAGAGAAGGGGGGGTTTCTGTCACAACATCACCCAGTCATCATTGAATGGGACTTCCGGTTGCAAGGACACATGAGGTGGAACATGAACATTGCAAATGATAGGATGAGGTTGATATGGAGGTCTCTCAAGTTAGGGATGTGGATGGAAGGTCCCTTTGGCCAGCTAGGTTGAGGAAACCAATTTGTAGCAGTTGATTGAATTCTTCAGAATTAACATCAAAATGTATTGAGAACCTCATTCTCTTGTTACCCCTTTGCCAAAAATTATTCAGACCTCTACCTTTGTTCATGCCTCTACCATGACTTCCCCTACTGAAGAAACTCATTTCCTAAAATGAAACTTATATCAGCATATGAAACAAGAAGACCAATCAAACATCAAATTACTTTGCATAATAGATAATTTAAAACATTGATTCTGAGTAGTCAACACACAAGCATACATGCAATCAATACAAATATTGTGTATATATCATCCAAAATTTAATTGCTTGATCTCGATTTCACAACTGATACCACTTAGAACAGGTGTAATAAATGATATATGGGATATGATGGGATTTGTATTGAGCGAAAAATGATTTTATGAAAAGGGAAGAGACGAATATCGTTCTTTTCCTTAATCAATTCATACAATTCAATCATACAATATCAACCCCTATGAACACTTCATCATCAAATACTTCGTATGTGTCACCCAACAAAACTCGTTGGTCCATTCTTGAGGCTTGTTCCTAATTAATTTCTTATTTTAATTTCATCTTCTTCGCAATGGACATTTTTTATAAAACCAAAACATGGGAATAAAATGAATTGGGGACATGAGGGGCTTGCAATGCATGAAAAATGTGATTATGGAAGGGAAATAAAATGATCAATGTCCTTTCATAATGTGAGTAATTTACCATCTTGACTTTAATAACCATTAATACATACAATCAAAAATTTAAAATCTCTCTTCATCATCCATACTAATTCATGTAGCTTCTCACAACATAACCTTTTTGTAGCTACACGTTTTGTTTTTTTTTTATTTGAAAAATATTAATAAATATCCAAGAATAATCTACTTAAAAGGTCTATACGCATAGATTCAAAAATATTCATCATAGCTTATTGAGAACATTGTTCAAACATTCATCAATTCATACTCTGCCCATTGGCAGCATATTTATTTACAGAGTTCAAATGCAACAAGCTGAGTAAAGAAATAGTGACGGTCGACCATAGTCGAGGGCGAAGAAAGATTTTTAAAAAGTTCAAACCAATCATTTTTTTACATCAATATACATATCAATACATTTTTGAGTTGTGGTATGGCTCAATCAAGACAAAAGAACCATTTTTAAAACCATTGAAAACTATACAAAGTTACAACCCATTTAATGTCGAGATTATAATTTATCAAAATAAGACAAGCAATAAAAATGTCGGAGTGAACACAAGTTTAAGCTAAACACTCGTGTTTGTATGTGAGTTCACTCAAAACCATGCAACAAGTATATATCGCTTATCCAAACCCAGGGCGACATTCCTTTTTGAAACACATACCTAGAACAACAAGACCAAATTTTGGTAAGATTTATTTGTATATTGGGTTATCACAAACACCCAAAATAACTCAACATCGATAGCATATCAAGGAGTGAATATTCACAAATTTTATTCATACCCAGAATAGATACAGATTCAACCTTCTTCACATACACACCAAATGCAACCAAACAAAGCCAACTATTCGAAATTATTAGAGCAAAGTAGTATATTTTTTATACAACAGGAGCCAAAAATTCCATACATGTTCAAAGATGCTTAAATAACCAAGAAAGAGTTTCCTATGATCGTTATTCAACCACCAACCAAGATTTCAAGCTCAAACCCTCAATTACCAACTCCAGGGAGTTCCAACAAAACTAAATAAGAAATAAAGGTAGTAAACCTAGGGGAAAAACCCCACGGGGTATGCATTAACTCTCATTAATTTAACGTCACTTCCAAAATTGGATGGAAATACCATAACCTTTTCCAACTTTTCAACCATAGCCTACATCCAATCCTATGTTACACAGTGGAAGCCACATAATGCCATATCATATTTCCAAATCCCATCACATACCATAACATACATGTATTCAAAGGTTCTCTTAATTTGTAGTTCAAAGTTTGTACCATATTCAATAAACCAACAAAATGTCGAGCCCTTTAAACAAATGACATCAAGATTATAACCAATGTTATAGCATTTCGACTCTATCCATACGTATATGAAAACGATACCCATGATACTACATGTTGATATGAGACCATGTGCTCGAGACTTTAACCACAAGCAACTTTAACCACTCTTTGGCATGTCATCAAACTTAGCATAATAGTAAAGAGTTTAGAGCTTTTGTAACCCCAATTAGCATAACATCTTTACAAGGACTCTTTTACCCTCATTTTGAAATGGAAATGATGTAACTCGTGTGATGTAAAATAAATGTTGTATAAAAATCACACATTCCTTTGTAACATTCATTTTTCTAAAGAAACTAATCATGCATATGTGTAATAAACATGGAATTTCAAGAGACAATCATCAAGTCGTTATTTTCAAAGTAACTTTATGCAAACCAACATCTTTAGTAGGAAATTAAAATTCAAATTAGCTTGGTTTCTCTTATAAGGAATCCCACCTATACTTATTATATATATAACGATTGTAATAAAAATTTATTGGGTGCATTGCAACTCTTTGCAGGAAAGGTATAGTTGCGCAGTTGTGCGTCAACAATTGGCGACTCCACAGGGTAGGCAATTTTTTTTGGCTAGAATTCAGTAAACTCTAGTTTGGCTCGAGCTTTGCTGCTGAAACTTACAAAATTTTCTTATATGCTCTTATTTGAAAGCGGTATGGAGGGAATAATGGGAAAGAAGAAAAGGGAAGAGTCATGACCATCAAGCCTTTAGCCAATAACTATAGGTACAACAATAGTTATAAGTAGTACTTCTAACTGAAGGAAAATCATAGAATCTTTGATGTGTTTTTATCATTTGTAGAACTGATCAACAACATTTTGCAAACAAATGATCTTTCTAGCAACTTGAATGGTCCAGTTGACTCTGACTCAATGAAAAATGAAAAACCATTAAATAAAATAACAAAACAAAATAAAACTTATGCTAAAACAATGCAAACAAAAGTATGTACAAAATGAAAAATATATATACAAGAAGCACTACATTTGAATCAATGATCAACTTGGTTCAACATAGCGCTTTAGATGTAACCCATTCATGGTGTAAGCAAGCAATCGCTCTTCAATGTCTTTTAATAAGTATGAGTTGTTACCAATGATAGAGGTGATTTTGAATGGACCTAGCCAAAGCTTCTGAAATTTGGAATGCCTTCCTTTTTCAGCATGAGAAGAATCCCAAAGAAACACTTTCACATCAACTCTGAAAACAACAAACTTAGCCTTTTTATCAAAGAATTTTTCAACAGTTTGTTGCCTCTTTTTCAGATTTTCTAAAGCGTGATTTCTTTGTACTTCTAAGGTGAGCAAGGCATTCATCCTTTGGGAGATGTATGTTGTATTCAATTCTTCAACCTGTAGCACTAAACGAAGAGAGGTGAGCTCAAGTTCTATAGCCTCTTGACCATATAACAATTGAAATGGAGTATGTCCAGTGCTAGATTTAGCGGTGCTTCTATCTTCTCATAGCGCATACGTGAGAAGTATGTGCCACTGACAGGGCTTATCATCTATAATCTTCTTCAAGATTTTGACCAGATTTGTATTGGTTGACTCAGCTTTCCCATTTCCTTGAGGATAATAGGTAGAGGAAGTGAATTGTTTGACACCAGAATTACTAAGAAACTAAGTGAACTTTGCAAAAATGAAATTTGGCTCATTATATGAAATAATTTACAGCGGAAGATCAAATCGAGAAAACATATTAGATTCTAAGAAAAAGATGACATGTTCATCTTGTGCACATTTGAGAGGTACAACTTCAGCCCACTTGGTGAAGTAATATGTAGATGTTGAATGTGGAACGGTCATCTGTTGTCTGGAAGAGTTGCAGGCATGTTGTATCAAAGAATCATGGATCCTTTGAGAGAGTAATGGAATCTTTATTAATGAGTAAGGTTGAAACATGGTTTTGGACAATTTTTGTTGTCGATGTGAAATCCCCTCTAAAATGTGAAGGAAGAGCCACCCAAACAAAGGAGAGAATCACTAGAGTTGTAAGAAATACGTTCTAGAGAAAAATTGTGAAGATTAGCACTATAGATGCGTTGACAGGGTCACAAGAGAAGATGAGGAAAAAATGTTGTGTTGTCAACAGGTCAAACTAAAATAGAAGCAATATGAAATTCTCGCATTGAGTAAAGGAGGAGTGTTGTTTACCAATGTAAAAGATTGGACACTTGTGTAGAATGGAATTTTGCAAGGAAGAGAAGAGATCCATGCTGGTTCAGGTGACTAAATATTATAGTTTTGGTGTTGTCAAAGATGTTTCTAAAAGAAGATGCAGTCATCTCCACTTGTGATAATCTTCCCATGATGGTTTGGGTGAAAGAGTCATTGTTGCATAGAAGAAGGCTTGTTTCCCTGAAAATTTTATCTGACAGTTAGTGTGAGAAGTCATTTTTCTTGCTATTGAAAGAAGAGCCATTTGGGTGAAGGAGTCACCATGTGATATACGAAGCTGCCCACTATGTGTGTTTGGTAGTCACACATGATTTTCTAAGGGGACATAAGGAGTCACCATGCTTGGAGGGTGTCTATTTGAATAAGGGGAGATCATGTCCTAGGAGGAGAAAATCTACATTTGAGGAGAATATCAGATCGAATGTGGAATTGGAATGAGGATAATGGAGATCTGCAACCTATTTGTCAAAAAGAAGAATCGAGGGGAGAGAACCCATGCACGAAAAATGCCAACTAAGAGAGATATTCCTTTCATTTGAGAAAAGTAGGTATACATATTTTCTAATTCATATGGGTGTGCTTTGATAGGTATGGCTATCAATAATTCTATTTAAAGACTTGGGTAGTTATCACAATTAAATTGTGTGGAGTTTCATTAATGGTATGAAGAGTGCATAAATATATAAGAAAGATCTTGGTCAATATTAAAAGTTGTAAGTGGTAAGAGAGTCATGAAAATTCCATGATATGCAACTGTAAGAATTCAAATCCAAGCTTAAGTGTGATCCAAAATCACCCATTTATTGATGTAAAGTGCAAATCAAAGTGAAATCAATTCCAAGTATGAGTCTGTTAGCGATATTTCTTGCTAAGGGGTTTAGATATCAAAAGAATGGGTTAAAACCCACTTGTCCAAAGTTCCGGGCGATAACGCGCCCATGGTAAGCAGCAAGCAAGATCGAGCGGTCCAGATCTACGCGCCCAGATCGACGGCGCGTATTGAATTTCGGACCCCCCTTGCCTTCCGATCTTTAAGCAGGGGGGGGGGTCCGAAATCGCGGGCGCAACTCTCCGACAGTTCAGATTAGCGCGCCCGGATCAACGGAGATGAAGAGCATTTCGGACCCCCCCCACCTTTCTACCTTTAAACAGAGGGGGGGGCTCCGAAACCCCATGTACAGCTTCCCGATGGCCACGATCGTAGTGCCCAAATCAACGGCACTCGTGTAGCCCCGCTCCTCTCAGCTGCCCTATGTTTAACCAGTGTGGGCCCTCCTCTAGTCATTTCATTCTTCCTTTCGCCTTTCCCCTGCTGTCGTGTGTCATCCATTCACCTCTCTTCTTTGGTCCACGTGGCTCTCCTTTCTTCCCACCAGCCGCTCATTTCCTGCCACGCATCCCGTTCCTTTTCACATCAGTCTCTCACCTGAAGGTGAGTTCGTTTCTCCCGTCTTCTCCTCATCTACCTGGGCGTCTTCTACCACGGATCATCCTTTGTCACCCCTCTCTGTCATCGCTCTCACTTCTCGCCACTCCTTCCACGCATTCCTCGATGCCATCACTCCTACCGCACACCATGTCCTCCGCGTTGGCCCTCACATCCGTCCCTCAAGCTATTCGGTTGTTCCAGGTGACAGCGTGAGAAGTCTTCCCTATCCCGAGATGTTGAGTTGGCCTGGCCGTTCTCAATCCCAAGAAGCAGTTATTGAGGCGGTTGAGGGTGGTTAGACATCATCTCCGCCATAATGGGGACGTCTTGCAATGAATTAAAAGCACGTCGATTCGCCGATGTAACTGTCAGAAGATCTATCGCGTCTGCCACAAGTTGCACGATTATTCAAAGATTGCGGCTGCAGGGTGTCAGAAGCCATGCAGACGCAAATCCTTCAATGCAGTTTCTTGGTTCTGCTGCTATTGTTATTTTGAGTATATGTAGGCATTTTTGTCATTTTTGTATCTATCAATGGTAGAGCTAAACTCCCGACTGTAAAGTTTCAGCAAATATTCTGGTTTCCTGGTTATGCCTCTGTGTTTGAGACTTCTTGGTTTATAACAAACAGTTCTCCTTTCTTCCATCTTTGTTTCATCTCATGCCTGAGTGTTCATAGTGAAGGATTCACGTGGATTGTTGCAGTTATGCTATGATAAAGGATTTGTTGTGGCATTCTTGTACTCTCTGGTTTTTGTGTTTGAATGTAAAAGGATTTTGCGTTTGAATACGTTCTTCTCCAGTCTGTGATGGACCTGATGTTTATTATAGACCTCCGCATCCTTCTTGCATAAGTCTTCCACCTGCTCACCCTTTTACTACGACTCATTGTTTGGATTTTATCAAGACCTCACTCGTTCATGCATGCCTGGTCTAGTTTCCGAGTTGAGATCGTGTTGTTTTGAGTTTTCCTCCATTTGATCACCCTTTAAACAAACTGTGACATTAAAACTGATGGGCGTCGGGCTCTGCTCCTGCTAGCAATCCAGGGGTGACTTCCGGCTCCAACAGAGTCAAAAGATATTTTTTATATAATGAAACCTTTGTAAAGTCATAGTCAAAGTTTAATCCAAGTCAAATGATAAGTGATGCAAAATCATGAGAAGTGGTGCATCAATTAAGTTTTCCAATCCATTGTCATAGGTTGTCTTGTTGGATATTGTGCACACTCCAACAAGAAACATTTGCATGCGAGAAATTTTAGTTGCATGAAGAATATTGCAAGAGAAAAACAAGATGAAAGAAGTGAAAAGCAGTGAAAGATAGAATCATGGTGTAGAAAACAAAGGGTGATATAAGACAAAGATAAATGGTGAAAGACAAAGAAGGGAGGCTCTCGTTGGAAAGGTAAAATAATTGGTAATTATCCTACTTTTCTATTGGCTTATGTTTTGGGCACAAATTGATGTTGTAATAATCATATTGCAATGAGAGTATAGAGTGCATTTTCGGTGGTATCCGACACTCTTGAATTTAATTTATCATTCAATGATAAAATTGTAGATATTGAGTTTAGCTAACTTGATATAGTTTCATTGTTATAATTAGTTACTCTAACAAGGAACATCAAATGTAGAATGAAGAATGACATGGACACCAATGATGACTAGTGAAGTACAAAGAAGACTCTAGATGAAGATGTAAAACATAAGGTATACATGATGATGAGATGTAACTAGGTTTATATCTTGGTAATATGTAATGGGGTTGTAATTTGTTGGGCATTTAGTAAAAAAATTGGAATTCTTGTTGTACCTAAGATGAATGTTGTAATGATGCATATGTGTTGTAGGGGGTGCATGATCAATTGTTCCCAACACCCTAAAAAATTTTGGTCCAAGATGTAAAACTTAGTCATAGGAAAGTTGAATTCCCTAAGTGTTTTGTAAGCCCTATTGATTCATGCCTACATGGATTAGTGCGGTAGCAAATGTAATCATGTAGCGTGTATCTCTCTTATGCATAGAGAGGATGTGGCATCAAGTTGTGGAGTCAACCACTCGGATAGGTATGAGGGTGGAAAGTGGACTCGTATCTAAGCTCGATGGTGAGTTGGAGAAGTTGAATCTTCGATTAAGGGGGGAATGTGAGATGGAGTAATCTCAAAGTATGAGTAGGTTGGGATCAAGTTATGATTAAGGTGTATTTTAAAATGTTGATGAACCATGTAGGGGAAAAGGATTCCTAGAGAAATAGCGAGTACAGTAGATGGCACCCATGTATCTCGATAGATGGATTGATTTTTATATGGAATTCAATGATCATTTGTTTATAGGTACAAGAGGAAGAAGAAGATCAAGTTAATCAGTTTTGTGTAGGTACAAAACTAAGAAGAAGAAAGTATGAGGATGAATCTCATACTGAATAAATCCCAAGAGAGTCTATGCATTGTAAAACAGTGTCCCCATCATGATGGTTTGTGGTTATCTGGAACCACTTGTGTCTGAGGTTCACGGTCAGCCAAAACCAATCGTATGTGAAGTTTGTGGCCAAGTAGAAACCACTTGGTGTGATGGTTCATGGTCATATAAATCCACTTGAGCATTGTAATGGTTAGGGGTAAGACACAAAACCCCAGGTGACTTATGATGAGGAGAATCCAGTAAAATGAAGTAGCACACCAAAGCCCACCCATATGAAAGACAAAATTTGAATATGAGACAAGCCAAATAATGAATACAACAGAAGATGAGGACATGATTTGATAAAGACCTGAAAAATATTAATAAAAGTATTCGTTAAGGGGGTGTGTTGGAATGTGTAACTCATATTTGTCTTAGTGATTAATGTGTGAGGAGATTATGTTTGCTAATGTATTTTGTTATTGAGAGGTAGATTCAATATCTACGTGAGTTATTTGGTCCTATATTTTAGGAGGTTGTTAGATAGTTGACTGTGAGAGAGATTCTCTCCTACTAAGAGTCTTATTTTGGTGTATGGTTGAGATATTCTCTCAACTAAATTGATTGTGTGGTTAATATAGTGTAACTATCTTTAGACCGAGCTTGATGTATATAAGTGTGTACTAGTTTGCTATAAAATAATTCAATAGAGTTTTGTTTGTATGCAACAATTCCTACTCTCTCATATATTATTTGATACACCATTGAAGTTTAAGTAATCCCTTCTTGATCATGGGTTCCCAATATTTTAAGTTTTAACCTCTCATTCTTCCCACCCACAAATTTTTTTGCAAATAAATTAAAATTTGATATTGAACTTTTTGAAAACTGTATGTCAATATGATTAATATGATATTATATAAGAATCAACTTATGAAATGAAAACCTTAAAATGAGGCACACATACAAGAATAAAACATTAAATGTTGTGGGTGTGTGTGTGTGTGTGTGTGTGTGTGTGTGAGAGAGAGAGAGAGAGAGAGAGAGAGATACGCAGACATATATAGTGTATGACAATAACCAGTTGGAGGAAGTTAATTCATACAAATATATTGGAGTCTACCTTCATAAAAAACTTAAGTGGAATTATAGCATTGAACAAAAAGATTAATGGAGATTGAAAAGCCTATTTTGGTCTTGAGAACAACTGTAATCCTCTAAGTGGTTATCGTCACACACACGCGCGATTAATGACCTCCTTTCATTATCTTTTTTTTTTCTTATCATCTATTTCTTTATCGCACCACAACTTCTTCATAAATTTAGATGTGATAGTATTTATAATAGTATCAATTTTTTGTGATAGTTTAACTTGTGATGGAGGTAGAATCTAAGGTATTTGTATGAATCCTCTGAGTGTTCTCTCTCTCTCTCTCTCTCTCTCACACACACACACACACACACACACACA
>JASDQU011509355.1:8268-30766 GCA_032191745.1 Picea mariana
TTTAATTATTTTTTCCTCCTCCTTGAGTGGGCCTAGTGTTGGAGTTACTTCACACACACCTAGGATTTCTTTTTCCTAAGGTTTTTCCTATGTTTATTAGTCATTATTCTGTCTCTTATATTTTAGGAAGAATATTCCTCTAGGGAGAATATTCTCTTCAATTTCACTTCAGTTTGATCAGTTGAGTGGAGTCTAGTTGCTACATTGGGATTATCACCATGCAACATTGGGATCATCACCAACTAATGCGCATTATCCTTGGGATCATCACTAGACTAGCACATTACCCATGATTCCCTGATCTCCTCCCCACTTCACTCTGTTTCAGTCAGTTAACTAAAGACTGATAGACTAGTTAACTCATATAATCGTAACAGCCCGAGAGACTAGACTAGGTAGTAGTTTACTCCCATAACTATTGGTGTGTGTCCAGATCACTCTAGACCACCACTATGGTGCATTCTCTTCTCCTCCAGTGCACATTGGTTGCGTTATACAGAGTATATCATGTGTAAATTATCATTCATTCATTTTGTTAATGATAATTCTTCCATTCTTTCTCTCCTACTTCTCTTTTCTTCTATTTTCTCTACAACTATGTATGTCAATTCCAAGATAGATATATTTTGTGTAGGTTCAACACATTTACATGGTATTAGAGCCAACAGACTGCTAGGGAAAAGACACACCAAATTATTTTTTCAGGTACCAAAGATTGAAGACAACAAAAAAATGGAATTTCCAAAAGAATTCATTCTTACACCTTACAAATTCTTTGCATGGAAGGAGAAGATGATAATGCATCTTCGAAGCAGAGGATTGTACAGTTTAACCTTGAACACAGAGGCAGAACCAACATCAGCCTTAGAAAAATCCAAGTATCTAAATCGAATGGATGAAACATTCAGAACAATATGCAGTTTCAATTCTCTTGAACTTCTCTTTCACATATCCTCTTGTAAAATCCCCAATGAATCCTGGACCACCATGGAAGGAATTTTTGGAAAATAGGATGAGATGAGAGGACACATGCTTGAGGTGGAATTGATCACATTGGATCCAAAAATCTTCGACAATCTCCAATATTTCTTTACCAAATATAAGGATTTGTTGTTGCAACTCAAGGCTTGCGGGGTTCATAAATATAAGGAGGAGAAACAAATGGTTCTCACCATTCTCTCCCAACTTGGTCCAAAATACTCAGTGTTTTTATCCACATTTAATTCATTTAGATTCACATCTGGATCTACCTGGAATATTCCCTCTCTTGAGAACTTTATCGAGTCTCTGACACAAGAGCAGAGCAAGGTCATCAACATGGGAAAAATCAAAGGGCCAAAGGCGCATGCACTTAATTTTCAAGATGGAAATGGTCATCAATATTAGAAATCTAAAGATAAATACAAAAGGAAATCGCATGAAAATCCGAAGAAGGAAGGGTACTCAAAACCCTTCAATGATGCCTCCGGATCCAAAGGTGGAAAGGGAAGAAAAGGGGAGAAATTATCTTACTGCCATAAAGGATTCCATCCAGAATCCGCATGTATGCATAAAAATATAGATATAATGACCCAAATACTTCAACGAAACAACCTTTGATATCACATCCCTGAGGGTGCCAAGAAGAAGAATCCAAAAGATCAGAATCCCAAGAAAGACAATTCTAGCCATGCTTTGATTGCCATCAACTCCTCTCACGATGATTGGATCGTAGATTCAAGAGCATCACACCACATGGCTGCCACAAAAGATGTATATTCTTCATTGGATGCATGCAAAGGTCCTCCTATTCTGATGGGGGACAACTCTCCAGTCGAGGTCACCGACAAAGAAAGGATTGAACTCACAAACAAAAGCTTCGAGAATGTGTTGCACGTTCCCAAAATTTCTGTCAATCTTCTCTCCGTGTATCAGATGACTAGCTCCAGCACCAGAAAGAGAGTCATATTCACACTTGATGCAGTGGATATCTATGACATGCAAACCAATTCCATGGTTTCTACCGGTGAGGTAAATCATCAATCTAGACTCTACACATTTTCTTAATATATTGAACCAAATTCTGCATTATTGCTTACCCATGCTGATGAAAGCAGTAGGATATGGCATGAAGGGTTCAGGAATTTAAATTTAAGATATATGAAACAAATTAGAAAGTAGGTAATGGTTGATGGTCTACTCAACATCCACTTCTCCAAAGGAATTTGTGAGGGATGTGTTCTTGGAAAACACCCTCAAGAGAAATTCGACAAAGGGAAGACTCAGAGAGCTTCCTCCCCTTTAGATTGATTCATGGTGACCTCATGGGATCTTTTACGAACCCAACATGAGCTAAGAGGGTTGCAGGTTGATGTTTGTTGGATAGAAACTGACACTGGAAGGGGAGGGCACTGAGGGATGGTGTTAGCTGTGAAGGGACTCCCTTGTGCAAAGGAAATCTAACTGGGAAGGAATCTAGTAAACTTGTGGAGGCCTTGGGCAAGGTGGGTATAGAGGGTTTTCAACCAGTGGTTATGGTGAAGGAGAATGACCTTGATGTATGAATTGTCTAAGAGTCTGAGGAATCCCCTGGTGGTATCATGGCCTGAAATGGGGTGTCCAAATTGCAAAAGTGCTCACCCATATTTTGTTGGGTTGGTTGACAGTTTAATAGATAAGTCTCCCTTGTATTCTCTTCTATGCTTTGTAATATATGTAAAATGTTAGGTAAGCTTGTAATCTTGGACATTTGATGAAATTGTATAGTCTGTGTAGGAACCAATAAAGGAGAAGATCCATAATGCGTGCCTTTCATTTCCTGTATAATTTTTATTCATCATTCATTTATTTTCTTGTAAGAAGGAAATCAAATCTATAAGTTTATGAGAAATTAAATGAATATATGATTTCATATTTCCTGTGTAATGAACATTTTCTCCATGATTAGCTATCTTCTTTTGAATGCATAGGTAGATGGATAGTAGGTTCATGGTTAAATATATGAGGTTGGATGAAGTTGAGTGAAAGAAATTGTTCACTCGGATAGTTTGCGGTTTTCCAACGAATTCACCTATGTTTTTAGTCTTGGCAATGACCAAGCTCTAAACAGAGGTTAGCCTTGTACAATCTCCTTGAGACTCAATGTTGGAGTCTGGAAAAAAGTGTTCCTTTCATTCCTTGATAGAAGTGCCTTAGTGGAGGAAATCTCATTGTGTGGTTGGTGTATCCTGCAGAAACTCGAAGTCTTGTTTAATTGGTTTTCCTGTGTGCGTAGTTAACTGTGAAATCTTTTGATGGAACCGCAAGGGTGGGACCCAACCATGGGAGCCTAGACTATGCGTAACCCTTGTAACATGAACCACATATAACCAGGTTGTTCGAGCCTCAATAAATTAATGAGGGAAAGAAAGAAAATCAACTAAGTGTCGAGAATGAATCTGAACTATGCGTTGGGAAAAATATTGTATCTCCACCATCTATCAATGATTGGTGGTTGGAAGTAGGCTCGCGGGATGAAGTTCATGGAGAGAATGGATTGCGGGAATAAAATCTGTAGAAAGATTCCAAGGAGATGGAATCTGAATGGTCCACGAGTCGTGAGCTATAGAGGAACCGAGAATCAATAGCGTGTGAACCCTGCTAGAAAACGTTGTAAGCGAAAGACTGGGGTCGATGAGATCCATCGATGATCAAAACAACAAATCCAAACCATAGGATATGTCGGGCTAAAGGACCTACTAAGTAATGCGTCGGTTAAAGGTTGATCAAGTTTGGTTAACCACGAGGATCTCGATTGTTGATCTTGGTTAGTCTGAACCGTTAGATCTCACGGGATGTGAACTATGGGAAGATGATGGGTGTGTTAAGCTTGAATAGGACATGGGAACAACCCCAAATGAGTAGGGTGCATTAGATCAACAAGATATGGATCCAGGCCGTCAGATCTGTCGGGATAGTGTCTGAATAAATAATGTGCTTGTGTAGGAACCCAAATGGATTTGGGTCATTAAGCGACGAGTTAGTCAATCATCCGATCTTTCGGATGAGCAAGTTGCCTCGGAAGGGACCTATAGTGTGCAGGATGCCACACTAGCATGTTGAGTAGATGTGCCATGTCAAGGGACATGCCAACAAGGGTAGGCATATCAAAATTTTCCACGTGGCTAGTGACACATGGAGGGGGACAGGTGTCCTCTGGTGGTAGAGTCAGGATGAGCTGGAAAACCCGAAGGCCAGTTAGAAGGAAGGTTTCAGAAATATCAGCGAGGTCAACATGGTTGGAGCTTATGACAGGGATAAATCTTGAAGGCGCGAGCCCGAGTGGGTGAGAACCCTCTATTTTCCGAAGAGATGAATCGACAAGATTTGAGTCGTTGATTTGGTCATAGACCCTGTCCATTGAAAATCGGTCAGATCTCGTTGTGCTCATTAACTGTCAAGTGGGTTGGGGATTCCACAAATATATGGGCCATAGGATTGGGAGTCTTTCAATCATTGGATCTGTTTGGAAGGTTGTTTTCAGGAGGACACATTCGGGAAGGTTCCCCAATGGTGGAAGCTGACTGAAAAATTCCGATAGTGATTATAGTGATTTCAAACTTCGAATTGGAAGGTGTGCAAACACATTGATTTGTCTCCTGAAAGAAAGGTTCGATAAGGGATGTTCAACAGTGTATCAGAGTTTGGACTTCAAATAGGTTCGTGAAGGTTTGCAACCCGAGTCTCCAATGAGGGTTTTTTGATGGAGGGTATTCCGATAGCGATGTGGGCACGAAATCTCGATGCCCTTTGTGTCAGATGGATTGATAGCAGGACACATCAGCTGGTAAGTGAGGGATAGGCCCACGTGGATGACAACATACTGATGACATGGAGTGGGTCCATGTGGAGGTGATGTAACACTAGTGACATCATCATAGTAAATTCCCAAGAAATCTTAAAGGTGGCATAACTTTCTTCCTGGAGCTCAATTTTGAGCATAGTTATAGTCATTGGAAATCTCTTGAGGAGTAGAATTGACTCATGTGATGAAAATCAAAATTAGAGTAACAGATATAGAAGAGAAAATTTTGATACTCCACCAGCCTAAGGAAGGGTTAGGGGGTTAGGTGTGTTATATCATTAAATGTCTATGTGTGTGTTGGGGGGGGGTGGGTTGAGCTTAATGGGGGACTCACGAGTAGATCCCCTTTTATATCAAACTTTTAATGGGGTACCCATGTGTGGCCTCTTATTAGGTTGAACCATATCACATATTCATTTAAGCACATTAAATATCCATTTAACTCCATATATAACCCTATAAAAGTCATAAATGAATGTTATTTGTTCATATTGTATGATTCCTTGATCACGTACATAGTTTCATATCAAATAGACTCTGTTATTCTTGTCTTCGTTGGCTTGTGCTTATTTGCAGATCTTTTTTATAAACCTCGTGACGGAGCTTGGATTTCATTGGCGAAGTTGGATCTTCAATATTTAAAAGGTATGTACTACATCCATTTCTCATTTGATAATTGAAATCTAAGGAAAGAGTAGTGTACTGTCTTGTTTTGTTCTAGATCCAAGTGGATCTAGGGAGATTAGTTTATGTCTGCATTTACCGATTTATCCAATAACAGACCCTCATATAATGGCTAGAAGCCCCAAAAGGTCAAAGAAGTCAAAGTGCTTACAAAGAAGAAATTATTTAAATAATAAAGTGAAGTGATAAAGTCAAAGAGGACTATTTAAATAATAAATCAAATAGAGAACTTTCTAATTATGCAAAGTGGTTAACCCTAAAATGAGGAAAGTGGATTAAGGGGTCAAGTGGCTATTGGATATATGGACAAGTGGCCAATTGGACAAAGTTGGACATAGTTAACTATGTGGACAAAGTGACTATGTGGATAGAGTGGCCAAGAAGATGCTTCTAAGGAAGCTCTTGGAGAGTATAAATAAGAGGCAAGGGTCTCTTATAAATAGATATCTCTCTTGAACAAATATTGAAGATCTATTATGAGGAAGAGAGTGATTGCAGGATCTCATGGACACATCAAAGTTTCCATAAATATGAGATCTTGACGGAGAAAGTTTCGGAAGTTCAAAAACCCTAGATTCTAAAGGAGCACGCAGGTTGCAGTGGGCCTGAGCGTGTACATACACAGGCTACAGTGAGCCACAGTGTGTACACACGCAGGTTGAAGGAGGTCAGAGTGCGTACAGTTGGAGGAAGTCATGGAGACTTGAGTGTGAGATGGTGCTAGGTTCCTGAAGGATGAAGCAAGTTCCATATATGCATTCTATGGGCTCAAATCTGCCATAAAAAGTTTTGGTATGGTTACATGATTGTCTTGATGGATACTCTTTCTTATTGTATAGTGAATGCTTAAGGCATTCTTGGTATGGATATTGTGATATGGTTATGTTGGTTGATTGATAGAGTGAGCAACACTCTTATGGTTCAATACTGATATGGTTGCTATAGTATACTAGTTACTTATGATTGAGTAACATTCATATTGTATGGTTGAGGAGCATGAGTAGGTTATTGGAGAGCATAGATGTGTTGTGATTGGTTATGGTACAGATTGGACAGTGAAAGGCAGAAGTGGTTGTGATTGAAGGCTGTAGAGGATCTGAGTTTTTCAAGGAGAGAAAACCCTAGTTGATCAGAAGGAATACGCAGGCTGCAGTACAGATTGGCCGCGTACATACACAAGCTGTACTACTGGTAGGGCATGTACATACGCGTGTTGCACTACTGACAGGTCACATACCTGTTGACAGATTGGTATCTATTGAGGATTGAATCCTCCTCTTAGTTGGTGCTGAGTTGTGTAAGTTGAGTCTTGCATTACAGCGTTGCTGCTCTTGTGGATTTGTAACTCTATTTAGTTGTTGTTGATAAACCCAAGGATTGTAGTCCATAATAAAAAGAAAAGTGTACATACATCTTGTGTTCTTTGTGGTGATGGCTTGTTGATGATATATGTTGTTGATATATGTTCACATACAACTGATTATAAATGACAGTAATAAGTGATGAGCAAATGGTGATTGCTAACTAAGGCGTTTTGTGAAGGGAAGTTTAAAAAGAGCTCTACACTGATTCACCCCCCCTCTCAGTGTGGTCGGTGTGTCCAACAAAGGAAATATCAATGTGTGGGTTGGCATATCCTGTAGAAACTCGAAGTTTTGTTTAATTGGTTTTCTCGTGTGTAGTTAACTGTGAAATCTTATGATGGAACCACAAGGTTGGGACCCTACCATGGGAGCCTAGACTATGTGGAACCCCTGTAACAAGAACCGCGGATAACCAAGTGGTTTGAGCCTCGATAAATTAATGAGGGAAAGCAAGAAAATAAACTAAGTGTTGAGAATGAATCTGAACTATGCGTTGGGAAAAAGATTGTATCTCCACTGTCTATCAATGATTGGTGGTCAGAAGCAGGATCGCGGGATGAAGTTTGTGGAGAGAATGGATCGCGGGAATAGAATCCGTAGAAAGAGTCCATGGAGATGGAATCTAAATGGTCTACAAGTCGCGAGCAGCAGAGGAACCGAGAATCGACAGAGTGTGAACCTTGCTAGAAAACGTTGCAGGCGCAAGCCCAGGGTCGATGAGATCCTTCGATGCTCAAAAGAACAGATCTGAACCATAAGATATGTCGGGCCAAAGGACTTGCTAAGTAACGCGTCGGTTAAAGGCTGAGCAGGTTTGGTTAACCGTGAGGATCTCGACCGCTGATCTTGGTTAATCCAAACCATTAGATCTCACGGGAAGCATGTTAACACGAGATGTGAACTATGGGAAGATGATGGGTGTGATAAGATCGAATAGGACATGGGCGCAAGACCAAATGAGTAGGACGCGTTAGATCAACAGGAGATGGACCTAGACCGTCAGATCTGTCAGATTTGTCGGGCTAGGAGGACACATTCGAGAAGGTTCCCCAATGATGGAAGCTGACTGAAAAATTTCGATAATGATTATAGTGATTTCAAACTTCAAATTTTGGAAGGCTTGCAAACACATTGATTTGTCTCCTGAAAGAATGGTTCGATAAGGGATGTTCGACAATGTATCGGATTTTGGACTTCAAACAAGCTCGTGAAGGTTTGCAACCCGAGTCTCCAATGAGGGTTTTCTGATGGAGGGTATTTCAATAGCGATGTGGGCATGAAATCTCGATGCCCTTTGTGTTCGATGGATTGATAGCATGACGCATCAGCTAGTAAGTGAGAGATAGGCCCACGTGGATGCCAACACACCGATGACATGGAGTGGGTCCATATGGAGGTGACACAACACTAGTGACATCATCATAGAAAATGCCCAAGAAATCTTAAAGGAGGCATAACTTTCTGCCTTGATCAAGATAAAAATTAGAGTAATGGATGTAGAAGAGAAAATTTTGACACTCCACCAGCCTAAGGAAGGGTTAGGGGGTTAGGTGGGTTATATCATTAAATGTCTATGTGGGGGCGAGGGAGGGGGTGCGGGGGATGGGTTGAGCTTAATGGGGGACTCACGAGTAGATCCCCTTTCATATCAAACTTTTAATGGGGGACCCATGTGTGGCCTCTTATTAGGTTGAACCATATCACATATTCATTTAAGCACATTAAATATCCATTTAACTTCATATATAACCCTATAAAAGTCATAAAATAACATGATTATAATTATGAAGTATCATTTTTCAAGATTAACTTTGTGTTTAAAGTGGTTCATATATAACCTATATTATATATAGGAATGTCATTCGTCCAATTTTTTACTCCATATTTGTTTTTGAATAACCTCGTCTTTGTTGATGTGGTATCTAGCTAACATGGCATGACACGTGGTTGTTAACATGAGATAGGTGTCCACCTATCCTTTGTATCCAATCTGATAAGTAATGAGGATGTTTATAATTTATTTGGTGAAACAAAGTAACTCAAGCGAAAATTATGTAAACATAATGACTTTTTTTTAAATAGAGGGCATATCCGAGTACCTCTTCTCCGAGCATTGCTGGTTTCTGTTAGAGAAATTGTTCATCCGATGAACTCCACTACACATTATAATAAACTAATGCAAATGAGTGGAATTGGCATTGTGTCACTTGCACACTAGTATTTTAGTTGTGTATTCCTATACTACAACTCAATCATGCAAGGCAAAAGCCCAACCATGATGGAGTGTCCTTTCTTATAGGAATCCACTTGTAACTTAGTTTGATTCCAAATGTAAATGGAGTGCAACTTAATTTGATTATTTTTTATCAATTTCAATAAAATTTTGAATAAAAAATATTACCATGCTTGCTTTGTGTTGATCTAGCTCACTTGTCTATACTCTTGATATTCTTGATGAGGCTTTTGATGATGCATTTAAATGATGGTGTTAATCTAAACGTTTTAGGAAATGATTTTTTTGAACAATTTTTCAGAGGATATTTTTCCAAAATTCTACGAGAAATTGTTAGATCCATAGATTTGTCCAAATACCCCAAGGTATTTCAGCAAAAAAAACCTTTTCATAAAATAGTTAGATATCCATAGATTTGTCCAAATACCCCAAGGTATTTCAGCCAAAAAAAACTTTTCATAAAATAGTTAGATATCCATAGATTTGTCCAAATACCCCAAGGTATTTCAGCCAAAAAAAAAAAAAACTTTTCATAAAATAGTTAGATAACGCACGCACAAAACTAATATGTTTATATTTTTATGAATTCATTCATACTTATAATACAAGTTAAGAGACTTGGTACCAATCCCCGCAGCAGAAATTCATTTCGATTTCTCTAATTGTCTTCTAATTGTTTTCATTTTGTTTATCGGTTTGTCTGTTGGATCATATTTTCAAAGCAAAAGGTAGCATTTATGAAATGGAGATTATCTTTCAAAGCAAAAGGCAACATTTGTGAAATGGAGATGCGGGGTATCGAACCCCGTACCTCTCGCATGCAAAGCGAGCGCTCTACCATGTGAGCTACATCCCCAAGCTGTGACAGTGGTTTCTCACTAAATTTCTGAGTATTCCTGTGACGGTGGTTGTTCAGTAAAATACCATTTTAATTTTTTTTTAAATAATATATAGAAAAAAACTGTTCTCTACTATTTGTATCAGCGAATTGAAATAAAATATTAATAATATATTAAAAAATACTGCTCTCTGTTATTTGAATTAGCAAATTGAAATAAAATATAGTATTTAAAGTAGATAACTGTAATACAGAATCCAGTAGTAATAATAGTTTGTATTATAATATATTTGGAAAGATCTAAATGAAAAATCAGCAAAACAACTTTAAAAAAAACTATAAAACTTATTACATTGAAAAGGATTTGTAAATTTAATCATTGAACAGAAAGATGTTAGAACAATCATTATGTGTAGTAATTAACTTATTAAAAATTTATTAAAAAATATTGAAAAATAAAGTATTAAATTGAAAAAAATCAACTCTTGCGAAACAAAGATCTATTAATGGTGAGAGAATATTTTTTTTTTTAACTAAATTTTATTAAGATTTATTAACGTTTAAAGATTTAAAAAAATATTTATTAAATTGTATAAAAAATTATTAAGGAAAAATGAGTTTGATGGTTATTTATTATCTTTTCTATGTCACAAAATGAAACTATAAATTAAAAAATAAATCAATAATTAAAATGTAGATCATTCAAATCAAAGACTAAGATATATATCATTCATATACATTATTTAAAATGCACTTTGTGATTAATAATAAATAATTAAATACTAACAAATCCATTACAATAATAAGAAAAATATTTAGTGAAATATAATAAATAGATTTTTGATGATGATGATGATGATGGTGGTGGTGGTGGTGGTGATGATGATGATGACGATGGTGGTGGTGGTGGTGGTTAATGTCCACTGAGATCAAATTTGGTCTATCGAACCTTAAGAAAGGTAAGGAAAATACTCAGGTTTCTTTAAAAATCTATTTTTATGTTAAAAAAGATTTAAGAGAAGCATTCCAAAATCACCACTGTTTTGATGAGTGGAAATATTAGGAAGGTCAGTATTGTAACAAATATTTTGAAATTGAGATCTAATGTGGGTGTATGCAAGACAATCTAAGAGAGTGTTTTTCATCTTCAACCCTTGTAGTGTCACAAACACGACAAATTCTTTCAACTCATGACGTTTTGGGAATCGTCCAATGCCTTGTTTCACTATGGAGCTCATGAGAGTTTGTCCTTATTTTGGAAATATTTATTTTCTTCTTTACGCTTGATCCAAGAGGATTTAAGGAATGCTCACAGAGGTCAAGGAGGATCCATAACTCTCACAGAAGTCAAGGAGGATCTAGAACACTCACAGAGGTCCCAGTGGATCCATAAATGCTCAAAATTAGACCATCTCAAATCGTTCCGAAAACAACATCAATGTGTAGAGCTCGTCGTCAGCTTTCCAGTGGAGCAAAAAGCGTGTCAAACAGAGTTCGTATGCAAAATTTATGGGCAGTAAAAGTTAAAGTCAACCTAACTCAAAGTAAAAAATCAAAGGAGTAAAAATGACACGTATCATGTCCATACAATGACATGTGGCACGAACATACAAGTGACGTGGCCACACCCTAAGGTGCCATGTGAACTGATCAGTTGATTGGGAAGATTAATTAGCAAGTTGTACCTCTAGGTTGGAAAGTGGTTCAATCATCGTTTGACACGTGGCATTGAAGACCCAATGAGAGGCTTGTCAGAAAACTGAGAGGGGGGGGGGTGAATAAGTAATAGCACTTTTATTAATTTTTAACCACAATATGTTTTGTTTATCCTTATGGAAATTTCATCAATAGAATTTAAACATCATAAGCAGTATAAATGAACAATGAACAATAAGAAACCACACAAGTACACAGTACACCAAAATTTTACGTGGAAACCCAATGCAAGAGAAAACCACATAATATTTTTCTTATATGTCAAAAGAAATACAGTCATAGGAAGCACCAACTTTCTTGTTTTCCAACTACAATTGGAAGGAGGCTACAACCCCTTGGTTTCTCAGGCTCCAACATGAAGGAAGCTACAACTCCCTTAGTTTTTCGGCACCAACCAGAAGAAGGCTACAACTCCCTTTCCTTGCCTCATCCAACCGCCCTCAAATAAAAGTGCCAAAATATTAATACTGCCATTGTCACTCTATCATTGTCAATATGTCCTTGTGAAACATGTCCCTGTGAAACATGTCACTATAAAAATTGTCACATAAACCTCTCAACCTTTAGCTGACCTGATAAATTTGATCTTCAAAGCTTTGGATTTCTCAACAGATCTGCACCTTGTGCTATGTAACCTCACGAATGTACCCACTTTTTTCCACTATGGCTCGTGGATGTCTGCGCCTTGATGGCTCTGCAACCTACAGATTTATTTTATTTTCTAAGAGTCTATGTTTTCCTTCACTGAACCATGCAGATGCTTATGTTCTTCCTTCAATGCAACTCATGTATATCCACACTCTTACTTCACTGCAACTTGTGGATGTCCGTGCTCTTCCTTCACTTCAACTCATGGATGTCTTCTGGAAAACCCTAGAACAATAAGCTCAACTTCGTCCCTTCGACTCCTACAAATTCTCTCTTCATTGAACTTTGTTGCCTCAAACTCATTGCTTCAAATTTTTTAGTAGTACCTACCCATAACACTTTACAACATAGATATTTAATAAAACCAATGGGTACAAATGAGAGTCTCTTGATCTCTTATTTATACTTTCCAGGGGCCTTCTTTTAGGGGCCATCTTCTAACTGTTTTACCCATCTTCCCTCTTCTAGGGCTAACCCAATTTTTTGTTGCAACTACTTTACCCATAATTAGTAAACTCATAACTTCTTATTGCAACTAATTTGTTTTTAATTATTTTCTTATTGCAACAACTTTACCCATAATTAACTCCTAGTTACAACCACTTTGACTAGCAAACTTCTTGATGATTTTCTAGGATCTTCTAGAATAATTGACTTATTTGTTGACCTTCTAGGGGCTTTCAGATTATTCTTGAGGGTCCTCTAAATTCACAAGGCCATATCTCCTTAACCGTGAGGAACCACGTGGTGTACCACATATCATCGGAAATGACATGGTGTGTACTATCCATATATGACAGTCTTACCTGCAAATACATTGTCCTTCATTTCCATATTCCTTGATCAACTTCAGGTTCCTTAACTACACCTTTGGGGCTATCAAAATTTGCTATCGGACTTGCTTCAAGGGTTGACATCAATGACAACCAACCCAATCTATCAACAATCTCCCCCTTTGGCATTGATGACAACACTTTGATGCAAAACTAGTGGCATAGCAATACTAATGCTCATGCTCCCCATGTGACCATGCCTCTGATTACTCTCTCTCTCCCCCTTTGACATTAATGGAAAAGGGTAAATTCCCTTTGGGGTTGCTCCCCTTGTCTGACTTGTCCTTTAGGATGCTCCCCCTGTCTGACCTATCATTTGGGCTGCTTCCCCTGTTTGTACTGCCTTTTTTCTCTTCAATGGTGCTTCCCCTTTTAAATCTACGACATCTATGAAAAGCATTCAAAAATCATCGTGGGAAGAAACTACTCCAAGTTTTTTTTAGAGAAACTCAAAAGATTCCCTTGAAAGCGGTTTGGTGAAGATATATGCTATCTTCTCCTTTGTCCCAACATACTTGACCCTGATGTTCTTCTCTGCAACTTGTTCCCGTAGAAAGTGAAACTTGATCGGAATGTGTTTTGTCTTGGAGTGCATCACTAGATTCTTTGAGATAATTATGGCGTTGGTGTTATCACACAATATCGGAATGGGCCCATCATATTCAACATGTATATCCTTCAAAGTTTGTTTCATCCATAGAACCTGAGTACAACATGTTGCTACTGCAATATACTCTTCTTCTGATGTAGACAATGATATTAATGACTGTTTCTTGCTTAACCATGATACCAGACACTCACCCAAGTAGAAGGTTTCTCCACTTGTACTTCTTCTATAATCAATGCTACTTGCCCAATCTGCATCTGTGTAGGCAATAAGAGATAAATAATTCCCTTTTGGATACCATAATCCAAATTCTTATGTACCTTTAGATATCTGAATATCCTATTTACTTCCATAACATGTGATTCCTTTGGTGTTGCTTAAAACCTTGCAACATATCCAACTGCATGCACTACATCTGGTATAGAATATGTCACATAAAGTAGACTGTCAATCATCGATCTGTGTTGTCTCTGCTCTACATAGGAGTATAGACTGGTTTTCAACATTCCATTCCAAACCTTTTTAGCATTTCTCCGATATACTTAGTCTAAGAGACGAAGATAACTTTGTTTCTCTGACATATCTGTAGCCCCAAAAAGAAAGACAACTCTCCAAGAAATGACACCTCAAACTCATGTTGTATGTCTTTGGAAAATTTTTGACTCATCCTCTCATCATCACTTCCAAAAATATTATCATCAACATAAAATTCAATTAACATGATATTATCTTGATTTACCTTTACGTAGAGATTGTTGTTTGCATTTCCTTTCTTGAACCCTTGTTGCTGTAAATATGTGTCCAATATTGAATGCCATTCTTTAGGGGATTTTTTGAGACCGTATAGGGTCTTCTTCAACCTACAAAAAAAATGTTCTTTCTCTGACAACTGAAATCCTTCTGGATGCTCGATGTAGACTTCTTCCTCTAGATATTTGTTTAGGAATATTGATTTCACATCCATTTGATATACTTTAATATTCTTAGAACAAGCATAGGCTAGGATCAGTCTGATTGCTTCCATTCTGGAAATTGGGGAAAATGTCTTTTCAAAATCTATACCTTCAACCTAAACGTATCCTTTACATACCAACCTTGCTTTGTTCCTGGTAACATGTCAATCCTCATTCAATTTGTTCCTAAAGACCCACTTTGTACCGATCACATTCTTTTCCTTCGACCTCAGAACCATTTATCCATAGCTTTGATCCAAAATTCATCCTTGTTGGCTTCTTCAAAACTTCTTGGATCAAATGTGGATAACAGTGCTAGGTGTTTTTGTTCTAGTGAACATATTCTTCTTCGAGTTTCAACTCTTTCATCTTTGTTTCCAATGATTTGTTCTGATGGATGATTTTTCTGCACTCGTCTACTAGGTGTATTTGGAGGTGCCTAAATATCTCGTTGTTCTTTCTATGCTTCTGGTTACTCTTCTTCTTAATCTGAGTCTTCATCTACTTCTTCTTCTTTCAAATATTCTTTGTGATCTTGTTCCACTAAATATTTGTTTCTTTCTTTTATCTTTCATCCATCTGTCTCATCAATCGTCACATTGATTCTTTCTAATATTCTGTTGAGTCTTACATTGAAGCATTTGTATGCTTTCCTTTTGCTTGAGTACCCAACCAATATGCCTTTATCAACACGAGAATCAAAATTTTCAATTATGCCATCTTCTCTTTTGATGTAGTGTTTTCTTCTATATACTTTGAAGTGCTTCACATTTGTTGGTCTTCCTTTCCATAGCTCGTACAGAGTCTTATCACTGTTATTTATGATCATCCTTATGTTCTGAATGTGAATTCTTGTATGCATTGCTTGTACCTAAAATACCTATGTCAACTTGGAATCCATTAACATGGTTCTGTCCATTTCCTGTATTGTTATGTTTTTCCTTTCAAAAACTCCATTTTGTTGAGGTGTCTTGGCTACATAGAATTACCTTTTTATCCCATGTTCACTACAAAAGTCCATAAATTCCTTTGATGTAAACTCTCCTCCATTTTCTGATCTTAAACACTTGATTTTTGAATCTATTTCAGTTTCAACCATTTTCTTGTATATCTTGAAGTGTTTGAATTGCTTTGACTTCTTCCTGAGAATATAAATTGTAGGCATTCTTGTGTAGTCATAAACTAGTAGCATAAATTATTGTTCTCCATTCAATCCCTTGTTTCTTGTCGGTCCAACTAGATCAATGTACACAATTTCCAACAATTTTGTTGTGGAGTACTCCTTTGATTTAAACTTGGTCTTGGTTTGTTTTCCTTGTAGACAATGTTTTCATAAAATATTTGTAGGTTTCAAGATTTGGAGCATTTATATTATTGCTTCCTTTCTGCTAAGTTTGGAAATATTATCAAAATTTATGTGACCCATTCTTTTGTGCCATAGCCAAACTCCATCTTCCTTTCCTAAGAAATATTTTTCTTTTCCAATTTCATTCAATACATATATGTTGCTTGGAGTTCTTACAACTGTAGCTACTAACTTGTCTAAACTTGCTTTTCTTATCCCTCATTTCTATGAGTCAAACATAAGTTTGTGGTTACACATTTGACTTGCACTTAGTAGATTTTACTTCATGTCTTCGATTAATAGAAAATTTTCTGCCCTGACATCCTTGCTTCTAAGCTTGACTGTGCCTTTGTCTATAATTTTGGTTGAGTTATCATTCCCAAATTAAATTGATCCATCTCTTTCTTTCTTCAATGTTAGGAACCTGTCTTTATCACCTGTAATATCCTTTGAGCAACCACTGTCAACATACCATCCATGTTTCTTATGTTGAGCTTGTATAGTAAGCTTACATTCTTCATTGTTGTATTGATCTTGTTTTCTTATCCGTATCCTTTGAGGTTCATGTCTATGATTGATCTAGATTATTTTTGGCATGAAATGAGAGCGGAGATATAATAAATAAATGCATAGAGATATCACGGATATCCAATAATATAACAGAAATGTGTCAGAGATGCAACCATAAATACAGATATACAATAATACACGATTTCTATTAATGAAATAAATGTACAGAGACTATAAAAATACAGAGTGAAAGACTCGCTAGAATGGTGGCAACTTATCTCTGAGAAGAGATGTGACGACTACTCGCATTCAGAAGAAGATGATTACAATGAGGCTCTGAAGGCCTTTTTTAGCATTCATGTTTATTGTAAAAAGTCCTTCAGAGCCTCATTGTAATCATCATCTTGCGAATGCGAGTAGCCGTCACATCTCTTCTCAGAGATAAGCTGCCACCATTCTAGCAAGTCTTTCACTTTGTATTTTTATTGTCTCTATACATTTCTTTCATTAATAGAAATCGTCTATCACTATATCTCTGTGTTTATGGTTGCATTTCTGTTATATTATTGGATATCCACGATATCTCTGTGCATTTCTTTATTATATCACCGCTCTCATTTCGTGCTGAAAATAATCCAAATCAATGACTATTGATATTCGATTGTGATTCTTTGGGAGGAATAGTCAATACACAGTCTTTGGCCATGTGTCCAAAGTTGTCTCACTTGTAGCATTCTACTTCAGTGCTCAAGGATCCAAATTTGTTGTAGCTTCTGCTTTGTGCTTCATGGGACCTTCTTGGATAACCATTTCTTGTATAGCCTTCATAATTGTTTTTTTTCTTGATATTGGTTCTACAATTCACAACTTTATGCCCAAAATTATTACATGAATAACATAAAACAAGAAAAATAGTTTGATACCTGGGGATGGAAGTTCTTCTGAATCATTCTTCTTCTCGGGTTCTCTCTATTATTGATTGCTTCTTATTTTGAATTCTGAATCTTCTGGGTGGTGTATGTCTCTGTAATATTCTTCTTGATTCCTAAGATAACCTTTGATTGTTTCTGCATATCTTTGTTGTTCTGTTGCCTTGGAAATTGAGTCTTTCTCTGTCTGGTTATATCCTAGTCTGTATTAGTCATGGTATGGCCTTTGATTGCTAATGATCTCATCCAATATTTTAGTGGTGTTCTTTTGCATGTCCTTCTATTGACGCTTGAATTCGTCAAGACCAAAACAATAACCTCAAGAGGATATGAATCCTCCTGCATTTTTATAGAGGTGGTACTCCTCTTTGGATTATGGTATTCTTTAATAACTTTAGATCTAGAAATAATATAGGACCTTAATATGGTCCAATATTTATTCTCAAAGAAAGATAAAAATGTTGAAAGATAAAAGATTTATTTTAAGAGAATTTCTGAGAAAGGACCAAGAACCTCACGCATCACACATCATAGAAAATAAACACAATTTCCTCACATCCATAATAGTAAAAAATAAAGATTTTTTACCACACATAAAAATAAAAGAAGATGGTCCAGATGCATAAGAGAACGTTTATCGAGTAAATACTTGCATAGCTCAAAAAAAGATTATGATGGATCAATTTCAAATAATTTATACTCAGAACTCATAGTTATAAAATACAATCAAAATTGAACTTGAATTAGTTCTCTTAGTATTTCTCAAAAACAGTAAATTCTGTTACAATGCATTGAAACTTTTAAGGGGTTTGTCGTGAGGACTGGCATTAGGGTTCCCGTGGACCATAAAAGTAAACACTAACAAGAAAATAAACTGTAGAAGGAAGAAGGTGGGTGGATGAAGAGCAGTAGAATCTGAAAAAAAGACAAAGACAAAGTTATCAGATTTCAATTATACCTTTCTATTCAAAGAAGAAGAGTAACTGGATGAAAATTGATAAAGAAAGAAGAATGTGACCAACATGGACTAACTATGATGGCATCTCTCCTTCTATATGTTTTTTGTCGCTACCTTTATATTCTTGTTGGCTGCGGTTAGATTACCAGTCATAACTTCCTCTACTGGAATCTCGGAAATCTTGCCGATTGAAGTATTTAACCATTCTTGAATAAATTCCCTTAATTGAGAAACATTTGTTTCTTGCTTTATCTTAATGTTAAACAACTCCTTGTTAATTTCCCTAAGATCAATGGAAAAATTTTGTAATATATTTTCAATGTCATCATTCTTATTTGTATATTCGACAAACCAAATATCAATTTCATCATGTGTCAATTCCATCATATTGTCAAACTTTTCAGCTGATATCCTTTTTGACCTTTCAATCTTGTCCTCAAAATCCTTTTGATTCATGAGCATGGATTTTGAAAGATACTTAGGGTCTGGGACTTCAATGGTAGTTCCAATGATATCCAAATCAATGATTTTTAAATATGCTTCATTTTCCCTCCTCGATAAGTCATTCAATTGGGATATTAGACATTTTAATACATTAATGTGTTCTATCAAGCAATATTTCAATTGTTTGATATGGCTCGAAGACGATAGATTTTTCTGCTTTCTTGTTTTCTCTTTCATTGCCGCAACTCTAGTTGTGAACATCACAACTTCATCAATATAGAACCCTTCATCATTTTTTAAGTTTGAATTTAAATATTCCTTGGTATTTTGAATTCTTAAACCAAGGGAAGCGAAACTCTTTGCCATATCCCATAGTTCCACAATTAATGGCATCCTCTTCTTAATATTATGTTCAAAAAAATACCGGGTGGTCATGATTAAATTGGAAATTCCTTTGACCCTCAAACTTGATTATGGATTTTCTTGAATACCTTTTGTAGGATGAATCATGGCAAAAGGAGAAGCTGGAATAGGTGGAGGAATGAGGGTTGCCTCCAATTCTTTGATTCTTTCTCTCAACTGGGCGTTCTCTTCTTCCATGTGTGCGATTGAAACATCAAGGGCGTCTCCTATAACTCTATGAATGGATGATAATTTTGAAGGTAACATATCACGTGTGTCAATGGTGGTCTATAGCTTACTGCACTTATTTTTTGTAGTTCTTTCAAAAACTAATTTTTTAGACTCTTTATCAAAAGATGCATTTTGTACAACAAATGTCTCCTCATCAAAAAAAGTTTCACCATGGATCATGAGTGTAGAGACATGCTGTACATTTTCTTGAGTTGAGGCTTCAACATCTGGAAAAATAATTTTTTCAATATCCACATCTAGGTCCATGTTATCCAATAATAAGTCATCTTCTTGAGCATGTGTCTCATCCCCTTCCTGTTGTGAACTGGTTCTTTTTCTTTTGACCTTCAGTTTATGGGGATTTTCTAGGTTCCCTTTAGGAGGGTTCCTATATTCATCACCCCTTGAATTATAGCTCTAAATTTTTCTCGCATGGGATGTTCCTGGTTGTGGATTCTTCTTTGGCAAGACACTCCTCCTAGAGACAACTGGTGATTGGGAAATTCTGTCATTTGAGGGTCTACCCCATTCTTTATGATGCTTTGTTGTTCTTATGACAGTTTCTATGTATTCTAAATTTATGTCGACTTCTTGGTCACTAGGATGGTGACTGTCATTTTCTTCTTCTTTACTAATGGTTGATTTCAAAAATGCAGGGCACAGTCCAACTAAAAGCAAGTGATTATAAAAAAATTGGTTTGGGTCGAAACCCTTGATTTCTTCAGCAAATTTTAGGTCATATTTCTCGAAATAGGCAACATATTCATCAATTTTTGAAATTCCCCGGAGAAGAATTTCACCAACTTTCCATGGAAGAGGTATGAACTACTTCTTCCTTTTCTCAGACAATATATGGAACCATAATTTATATTGTCAGGCTATTTCAATGACAAAAAGTTTGTCAGATATATAATAGGGAAGTAAAATAGGTTTCTCAATGGAGCAAAAAACCCTGATAATATTATAATCTTCCATTTTTTCTAGTACTCCTCTTCCCTTTAGAAAATTTGTAGCTTCCAACAACAATCGTGAAGTGTCTTCCCCAAATAATAGTTTCTTGAATTTAGATACAAAATTTGAATACACCTCATAAAAATTATGGTTGACCCTCTGCTTCCACAAATCTTGGTACCACATAATCACATGGTCAACTTTTATTTTAGTTCTCTAGGCAGTGTTTAAGCCCTCAAAAGTATGACAATATGTAATGGAAAATATCAAATAAGATGACATGTAAAATGTTTTATAAGACTTGAAATTACTGAGTTATGTAGTGAGTTCATTTGAGATTATCTTTGCCTGATCAAAGATAACATTTTCATGGACAACAAAATGCAATATGTACAGTTCAAGTTGAGGAATTGTTTCTATCGAATCTTGGCCAACAAATCTAGTAAATAACCAGGCAATTTACTTATAGGGATCCTTTAAATAACCCACCTGAATTCTTGATACGTCTTCGGGCATTGTGGAAGGGTCATGCAAATATTTCTGGAGAAGCTCCAATCCATTATTATTGCTTTTCAGAAAGTTTCTCACTTCCTCTCCTTTGTAGACCAAGTTCGACTCTAGAAATTTCAACATTTCCCTAAATATTGAAGGTGCCAACGAGATATGAGAACTGTTATGTAATTCAATAAATCTTATGTTTTGAATGAGTTTATCGACACACCAGATGACGATGTCCTTGCACAAAAAAAGTTATAGAACACACCCGACCATAAATATTCTTGACGCCCATACTTTGTTGTTTTCTCTATCCAAAATTTTTGAATAATACCAGTAGGAGCGCAAACAATGATAATTTTGATCTTTTCTAGCAAAGAGGTTCAGGGTATCCCCACAAAACGATTGCCTTTTCATGGCTATCCCAATGATGCTTTCCAAATTTTCTTGAGCTATTATTTTGCAAGGTAAAATAAACTCGAGTTCGATTTATTTTATGGAAACATTAAATCAAAATAACTATTAGTATCCTTGGTAACAACATTATTAACTAACGACCACCTCAATAAAAAAATTGGTAGTTGGGTCTGTAGGGATAACAATAATTGTGACATCGAAAAAATGTGAAGGGACAGGTAATGGCAGAGCATCGAGGTTGGCGACTAGTATGAAAAGGTAGATATGTAAGTTTGAAGGTCTGCAAGTCCAAAAGTCTGCAAGTATGGAATGGATAAGTATCAAAAAGTATCAAGCGAACAATGGAGAGTGGAAGTGTATCATGTAGGTCCACAAGTTCGAAAGCCTGAAAGTCTGAAATTCTAAGACACGAAATAATTTGAAGTGTTGATCGGACTTATGTTTAGGTTAATGGACGAGAATACAAGTGCAACAGTGCATGGGTATGAAGGTCCGCAAAAATGAAAATGGTTAAGTTTAATAACCAAGAAAGGGGAAAAAAATGGATAAAGAGGAAATGGGAAAAGAGAAAATATAGAAGGGGGGAAGAAAGGGTATTAAAAGAGGTGGGAAAATAGAACAAGGGAGGGTAAAAAAGAAAAGCATCAAAGGGGTTCAACGCCTTCTTCTGAAGATATTTTATTAGAGTGATTATTTCTGCTTCCAAGCCTTCGATCATCTTGTCCTTTTCATTTAACTGATCTCTGAGTGATTCTTCAATTCTTTTGTCTCCTTCTACTTGAATTTTTAGCTTCGTGATCATCTGCTCAAATTCATCAGAGTTGGAATTCTAAGATCCTTCTTTCCCTTTTAGTTATGCTTTGAGTGACTTGATTTTCTTTCTTTCATTCTGATCCGGATTATTTTCGGCACGAAATGAGAGCGGAGATATAATAAAGAAATGTATCAGAGATATCGCGTACATCCAGTAATATAACATAAATATATCAGAGATGCAACCATAAACATAGAGATACAGTAATACATGATTTCTATTAATGAAAGAAATGTACAGAGACTGTAAAAATACAGAGTGAAAGACTCGCTAGAATGGTGGCAGCTTATCTCTGAGAAGAGAT
>JASDQU011509356.1:926-22530 GCA_032191745.1 Picea mariana
GAACAATCTTATATTGTTTGAGGTTAAGGCATTTCAAGAGATGCTTTATTTTCTATGTAAAATAACCATAAGTAAACAAATAATAAAAAGATATTAAACTATAATTCTACTCCATAGTAAAGTCATAACGTTTGAATAATTATTGTGTATGTAATACAAACACGCGTCATTTCATCACTCTACTACTATGGAAAGTTCTTTTACATCCCGTTAGTCTTTTATATTGATGTAACACAAGCACATATGCCCACTGAATTTTGAGAGAGGCTTCGGCTTTCATGTGTGTCTCTATTCAAATTTTATATTTGCTTTGGTGCTATTGGTAATCTCTCTCAGATTATTTCATTACGATGTTAGTCAAAAGAAAACAGTGTCCCAGATTTTCAGATTAATTGAGTTTATTTAACAGGCTAACATAACATATGCACTGTTATTCATCAAAATTGTCTTAATATCTGCTTAAGATGTTTCTTAAGCTTTTTGAAAAAAAAATGTTGATGTTTAACATATTTCATTCTCTGGTGGTTGTGGTGGTTACAATAATTTTATCTTTGCCCACTTACATTAAGATTTTTTTGAGCAGCACAATTTGAAATCAATGTTGTGAAAGCCTACAAAACAACAGTAAAGTCAACGTTATCAGGATCTGCAACGACCATAATCTGGAATTGTGTACTGCGCACCCAAAATTCGCTGCAGTTCGAATACAAAACACATATAAATTCACAGTTACAATCAATTCAAGTATCACAGTAGCAGAAGCACAAGATCCATCTTAAACCTATTAAAGGGATCATTCTAACTTATTAACTTATTCTATGATTTATTAAGATGAAGTATCATCATGAGAACAACCCAAGTTTTCAATGAAAATGTGTACAACACAATAATCCAAGAGTACATTTGGCAGTGAAAAAAAATTGGTTTTAAGTTTAAAATTAAATTTTATATACACATTTTCATTGAAAATAAATAAATATACAAGTTTACATTGTTGAAAATAAATAAATAAATATACAAGTACTGCACACCCAAAATTCGCTGCAGTTCAAACAGTCAATTCAAGTATCAGATCTGATTCGCAGAAGCACAAGATCCATCTTAAACCTATTAAAGGGATAGGAAAAAACTCAAGGTGCAAACCTCAATCTTACCCCAATAGTCTTTTTAAAATTCCTCTAAGGGATATGCTCCCACTAACATAACATAAAGTGTTACACCACACGACCGCAATCTAGAAAACAACAGTCAAGAGAGGCAAGCATTTTCTTAATCTCCCCTCATTCAAACAACATCAGATTCTGAGTTTAAAAACCGTTGATCGATCAAATTTAAACTTAGCGAAAATACAATCTGAGAAAACTCATGAATATCATAAAATCTAGGAGACTTGATAGGAGACTTGATAGAATACAATCTGTATTTATAGGAGACTTGATAGAATACAAAATGGAAATATTTTTTTTCAACTCATTTGCTTCTTCATCATTGCATAGGGAAAAAATAGAATATATTTTAGAAAATATTTGGATTCCTCCTAATTTCCTACTTGACTTTGTCAAGTCAGAGTCAGATTCATGTTCAGAAGATTTTAGGTCATATTAATTGCATATATTAAGAAATCTAGTGTTGCATTGTTTAGATTTCATTTCTAGTACGATTTATGTGAAAAAGATTTTAGCTCATATTAATTGCAAATATTAGAAAATCCCGTTAATGATTGAAGATTCAGAGATTTTCAGTAATATCTTCCTTTAGATCTGAGCGATATCTTCCTTAAGATCCGAGCAGGTGATTTGACAAAATTTTGGGGATTCGTTGATGATTGAAGATCAGAAATTTTTCACTAATATTTTCCTTCGTTTTTAATTTTTATTTTTAACATGTTTTGTTTTTTTCTCTTAATAAAACATGTATTTTTTTAAACGTGGAAACATATTTATATGTATGGAAACATTGTTTTTATTTTTATGGAAACATCTTTTATGTTAAAAAAAGAAACATCTGGAAACATTTTTTATTTTTGTATTTATGGAAATATCTCTTTATTTTTTTTTAAATGGAAAAATCTTTTATATTTATGTATTTTTTTAAAAATGAAAACATCTTTTATAAAAAAATGAAAACATATTTTATATTTATCGAAATATTTTTTATTTAAAAAAAAAACTGAAACATCCTTTATATTTATATTTATGGAAACATGTTTTGGTTTTGGATACCTACACCCCAAAGTTGAATAACATATTTAATCACAGTGTTTACAACAATCCTTTTTCAATACATTTATTTCAAACAATGAGTCTAGTTTCAATACATTTATTTAGAGAGCTTGTTTTAAACTTTCCATAAAGCAGATGTCACACCACATAATGCAGATGTCACATCACAAAGAGTATGCGTTCAATACATTTATTTTAATTCAATTGAGAAAATTTTGTTTTAAAATTTAGCAACTCTCTATTTACAACTTTAAATATGCACTTGCTAATCTATCAAGGGAAACATAAGACTCTAGAAGGGGCCCTTAAAGAAGGCCAATTCTTTCATAAGGATTTTCCTCTATTTTTATGTCATTTAATATTTAAAAGGTTAAGGAAAACCTTATAAAAAATTGCAAAAAAAAAAAGTTAGAACTTCAAAACCTTGATATTATTATGTTAAAAAAACGTATGGGCAAGGGGTTAATATTTTGGGAGAGCTATGCAAAACTAGTGATATTTCTTATCTCTAAACTCTATAGAAAGGTCAAATGGTTTGGTAACTACGTGGAGATTTGGTAACTAAGTGGATGAAGAGTTTTAATTGACTAATAAATTTTGTAATACTTAACTTAGATATTGAAGAAAATTTCATTTCTTTGGTGCTAGGAAGCTTTTCAAGTTATCAACATTTATGGCCCATATTATAATAGAGTGGAATTGTGGAATCCAAGGAGGATTTGTTACCACATGATTTATTTAAAAGGAGGAATTCCAAGGAGGATTTGTTACCATGTGATTTATTTAAAAGGAGGAATGTTATTTGAGTGGGGACTTAAATTCTACTATTACGATAGATGAAGTTGGGGAAGTGCTACTAAAGTGCATTGGATTTTATTTTTTAGGTTTTTTTTTGCAATAAGTTCTAGGAGGTATGTTTGTGGATGTCTAACATGTTAAGCTCATTTCAAACTAGGAATATGAAAATGATTGACGCTAGGTGGAAAAGAGACTAGATAGGTACTTTGTATATAATTTCTTATGATAGATCAATTAGGGTCGGATCTAGGCTAGAGGTTGGTGCAAGATCATGTAATGTCCCCATTTTTTGATGTTTCTATGTTAGAGAGTGGGATGTCTGCCACAGTAGCCAGATGGGGGTGATAACGAGTTCAAGAGATATTGAGAGGTTTTATTGGGCCCGACTTGCATCATTCATCATATCTCATCATCAGTATCCATTCCGCACAACTTGTCTTTGGTTTTGTTGCATTTGACGATTTCCGTAATTTTGAGTTATTATGGAGCATATTTTAATTAAATTCACTAAGGATGTCATTTTGGGCATAATAATTGAAGAAACCTCTTAGTGCAATAGCTCATCGGAATCAGGAGGAATAACACTACAAGATAAGATGACAAGAAGTGACTTTCAGTGGTTGGAGAAGCCATAAGGACAAATAAATAACTTTTTAAAGCAAAAAAAAAGGTTAATTAATTAATAAAGTGATTTTATTAAGGAATATTAAAAGTAAAGTAAAAGCCACTTGGAGAGAAAAGATGAACATGCGTATAAAATAGAGATAGGGGCTTCTATTTTTTCATGATGTTGATTGCTATTTTGATGCCTGGCTTACTAGCTAGAGAGCCCATCGTATTTGGGGGTTTTGAGTGAATACACCCTAGAGATCAACAAGGGAGTGAAAGATTCTCATCTTCTTGATCCAAGCTTGACCAAGGAGGTGAAATATTCTTCCCTCACCATTCTAGTTCAGTTCTATTTCAATGTCACAAGCAATTGAGGAAGGAGGGTAGAGATTTGGTGTCTTTCTGCAGATCTAGGGCGCATTGTTCATGAGAGAAGAGTTTGCATGATCTTGAGGTGCTTGTATATGGAAGTAATTCTAGTTCATAGTTCTTAGATATCTCTAGGGTGCCTTTTATCATTACTTTGTAGAGGGTTTACATGCCATATTCACCATTTCTCTTAGTGGGGTGAAATTCATGAGGAGGGCACAATTATATTTGGGACCATTGATTGGGAGGTTTTAGATGTGCATGAAACTTACAAGTGATCACTTTCCATGACCATACATATTCATATCTATAGGTTTGCAGATTATCATGGGAGTTTGGAGATCATATATATTTATTTGTGGATTTGGGTGTATTTCTCGAGGGAGAGGGCACACATGTTCTTAGGGCTATGGTTATTTGGAGGTTAGCCAGTTAAGATACAACCTAAAGACTACTCCTATCATCTTGATATCACCATATCTATCTTCTATCATAGTTTTGTAGGAATTTGAGGCCATCATAGAGGAATTTGTACCATCCTTAGTCTATTCCAGCCAGGAAGTGTGCATTGTGCTAGAGAAGGAATCACCTACAACAAAGGGGAAGGGTTGGATCTTAGAGATCTTTGGTATTTATCTTGGGGAGGATTTTGGAAGCCTATATCTTCATCTTCTATTGTATCTTGGAGGCATTATTAGCCACACAAGCTATTTTTTTCTATGTATTCCAGATCTGCACTATTATTGTATGAGGTCAGCTATATAATTAAATAAACTCAGATATGAGGTATTTGTGGCTATTTCTTGTGTTAATTTGTATTGCATTACGTTTTGTATCCATTATTGTTATGCTCCTATCATTTATGTACTACAAAACTCAAATAAACCATCCTAGTGCACTTGAGAAGGATAACACACAAACTGTCTGACAAAATACCACAACCAGGAAACATAAAAACCTCAAATGTTCCAAGAAAATTAGCTTGGGAACATTACAAATAAAGTCATATTATAGTTTTTCTTTAGTTTGAAAAGGAGCGAAAAAAGGACTGTGCACCTCCAATCCATTTCAAGTTCAACCTTGCATAGTCAGAGTAAAAATAATTTGTTAATGTAGCCAAATTGAAATGGAAACACTATGTTTCTTCCTTAAGACATGCATAGATAATTTTAGGGGTGAAATTTTGTCAATGGATGAAATTTTAGAATTTAAATTTTTGAAAGACGAATTTCCATTAAACTAGTATTTACAAAAATTGAAATGTTTAACCCGTATATTAAAATTATGACAGATAATTCATCCCCTATAAAATAGTAAAATAGTAAGAAAATCAGTGGAAAAATAGTTAGCCCTCCTGATTTCATGAACAAATTTCCAATTAGCCCCGATTTTTCAGAATCATGATTTTTTTGGAGAGTCCATCGCTCAGATTTCTTGAGATTTTGGGGATTATTTCTCCCTCATCTCCTTGAATCAGAGTTTTATGGAAACCCTTTCGCCTACATCTCCTTACATCTCCTCGATTGAAGGCTTTATGGCACAAATTTCTCCCATGGCTTTTCTTGAGGGAACGATTTCTTACAATGCCTATTGCCCATCGAGTTTTGGGTTTTAGAAAATGTTAATGAAGTTGTTGCTTGCGCATTTTGCACATTGTTAATACTGCTTGTGCATTTTCCACATTGTTACTTTCAAGTTTCATGGTTTCGCCCTTTTCTAATCCATTGATATCTATAGCATGATATTGACATGCTAAATCTGGTCCATCTCCCACCTATTCCTCCCTCCCATGCTGAGCAATATATCACCTATGTCTCTACTTATTGTGTTTTTTGTTTAGTTTTGGTTGGAAATGCAGATGTTATTTCATATCTAAGCAGGTGAATTGTCGTTCGAGCGAATATTGTCAGTGGTACACTTTTCGATGGTAGAAGGAATTCTTGGCTTTGTGATGATTACGTCCCCAAAGCCACTTTACAGCTGGTATTTTTTTCATCTCTCCCAAAATTAGATCTCCTCGACAAAATTAGCCCTTGTTTTTTTCATTTTTGGAGGCGATTGGCATTGCATTGATGATGGATTGGATGAATTTTTAACAACCAACATTGTTGTTTAATCAATGATGAGATTTCATATGAAAAAGGTGCAAATATTCATATGGATTAAAAACATTATTGATGGTAGTTTTTCTATTGATTGATGGCTTAAGAGTTATTATCACTGCACATGCAATTGATATTGATTTATTGAATGTTCTCAACGGGTGCTAGGCCACATGTATGATTGATTTTTATCATGGCTAGGTTTGTGAAATTTTGAATTACAGTTAACTATGTTTGGAAGAGGATGATCACATGCCAATTGTAGTCATAAATATTTCTACAAAGGTATGTTGGTTGGCCTATTAAGTATATGCAAATGCTCTTATATTATTTCAAAATGGGCACATTTTATTTTTTGTTAGAAATGTTACTAGATGTCTCAACATGGTTTATGTGTAACAAGATTTGGATGAGGAATGAAGCTTTTATATTCTAAATTATTTTTTTACCCTTTCATGGTGGAATTTGTCACCAATCGTGATAATTTGTCTTGTTGAAATGCTTGTTTTGACCAAAATTCATTGGTCGAATGTAAAACTAATTCCCATAAGGTCTTTCAATTGACTATAAAAGAGTAATGTAGAGTTAATTCCACTGCAGTGGCTACAACCACAATGTTTGGTATGAGAACTTAGCTTTTTGCGAAAGGGAGACTAAGATATAATTTTGTGTAGAAGAGGAGGATATTTGTGTAGTTGTTGAAACAATTCCAAGGTACCAACACATATGCATATGACCTTATGAATAATTAACACACACCCACAAAAGCTGGCGATACAGAGGGTGGATAGGGGGAGGTTGAGCATAAGTCATATCGGTTGTTGTAGCCAATATAGTAATAGGATAATAGGATGTTACACACCATTGTGGATACCCAAATTGGCATAATAATCATGGCATTGAAGGAGCTTTTATAGTGGTAGAAAAAATTCCAAGTCACCAACTTAAATGCATCTGACCTTATTACTAACTAATACACACCCATAGAATTTAGCCACATAGAGGGTCAATGGTGGGGAGACTAAGTAGAAGGCATATGAGTTTTGTAAAATCAAAGGAATATTAGTATTGCATCCAATAAAGTAGTAGGATAATAGGAGGTGCCACCCCACTATGGATGTCCCCATTGACATAATTGTCATGGCATGTAAGGATGTTTTATAGTTGTAGAAACAATTACAAGGCACCAACATAGTTGCATCTGGAATTGTTAATAACTAACACACACCCTTGGAAGTTAGCCACATAGAGGGTCAATGGGAGGGTAAGGTTGAGAAGAAGGTATATGAGTTCTGCACAATCAAAGGAATATCGATCCTGTAACCAATCAAGTATTAGGATAATAGGAGGTGCCACCCCATGGTAGATGCCCGCATCAACATAATCATCATGGCATGTAACTAAGGAGATTTTATAGTTGTAGAAATAATTCCAAGGCACCAACATAGATGCATCAGAACTTATTACTAACTAACACAAACATCCATGGAAGATAGCCACATAGAAGGTCAATGGGGGGGGAGGCTGAGCATAAGGCATACGATTTCTGCAAAATCAAAGGAATAGAAATCCTACAACCAATCAAGTATTAGACTAATAGGAGGTTGAACCCCACTGTGGATTCCTCCATTGACATAATCATCATGGAATGTAAGGAGATTTTATAGTTGTAGAAACAATTACAAGGCACCAACATAGACGCATATGACCTTTTTATTAACTAACAGACACACCCATGGAAGTTGGCCACATAGAGGGTCAATGGGGGGAGGGTGAGAAGAAGGCATGTCAGTTCTGCATGATCAAAGGAATTGTGTGTATGTTTTCATGTTCAGGAAAATACTATAACATTTTTCCTTTTGTTGTTTATTCTCATATTATAGTCAAGCATGCTGGGTATGCATTGCGCTCATGCTAATCTTATACACAGTAAATATGTATCCATTGTACTCTTATAAGTACACCCATATAATTGTAGAGTTTACATATTGTACATGTGGCTACCATTCTTGTGTTTTTATTTCCCGTGTGTTTGTTTTTGTCTTCTTCTTTCTGTGCTCAATTGATTTCCACATTTTTAATTGTGAGCATCGTCATTATTCTTAACATATAAACCACATTATAATACAAGCAAGGTCTTACTGGATTTAATGCAACCCAATAAAAAAATACAAAAAAAATAATAAAAGTTGGGAGATTAAAAGTGGACACGAAAAATAAACAAAAAACAGGTGTAGCATTACTTGGCGTTGTTTTCTTAGAAATGTGGGAAAGAAATGGTGAAACATTGATTTCAATACAATAAGGGTTAATCAACTATTGTCGAATCCTATTGTTGTCCTTCATTTTTTGTTGTGGGATATGTGAGAAGAGGTGAAAAAGGGTTAAATAAGTGTGTAACAACTTAATATTAATTTCCCTCAATGATTTCAAAATAGGAAAAACTATGCTTTGTACACCACTTCATGAAAAACTTGTTTTATCCGTGTCATACATGTACAGGCCCCTCTAGGCACATTTTTGGTTTGTGGAACTCATGGAGGTGTAGTAGTTCATTGTGATTTGAATGTTAAAGAGAAAATGACCCTTAAAGATGGTGGTATTAGAAGGGAAACTGCAAGTTCCAAAATAGGTTCAACTTGCATGGTACAATTGCCATGAAATACGGTAGCAATTTTAGCACAAAATTTTTGAAGATGGTGTCATCGAATGGGATATTTGAATAGGGAATATCAATGTTGAAAATAATTAAGATTTAAAAAATAGAGTCTGGTTGGGGGAAATTCAATTGAATGTGAAACCTGGTTGTTGATTAAAATTTAAAACTATTCAAATGAATGTTGTAATGCAACAACACGACATAACTTGAGAATCATATCGATTTAGTAGGTTTCCTTGAGGTAACTTGAAAATAATATCGAGCTAGTAGTTTGCCTTGTATTAATTAAAATGTAAGTTGGTCATTACAATCTGTACTTACTTTGCATACATGGCTGCCAATTTGAATTACACTGCAGATCCATGTGAAAAATATACCAAACAATTGTCCATGGACATGAATAGGCAAATACAAATGTGGTTACATGAAAAAGGTTGTCATGGTTACGAAAAAATCCCAGTAACACCAGTCTCAAAATCAATTTGAAGATATCTGTATACAATGGAGTACAATTTGATCTCCCATGATCACTGAAGTCACACAGGTATTGGTCCAATGAAAAGGTAGTAACGGCTTAGGAAAGATGTGGCTACAAGCCGATGTCTTCAAGTCTTCTACACAATCCACCAAAGGTGCAAGTCTACATCGTGTGAATAAAGGAGTTGAGGTCGAACACAATGAGACTTCGTTTGATTACCAGTCATTGAGGTTACTGTTAACAAACACGAGACAACCTACCGATGATGAAAGTAGGTATCAATTCACCAAGTACATTCTTACAAGTGTGATTAAAGGAGTTTGGGTCTAACACTTGAAGAATCCATCGATCAGAAGACATTGATGTATTCCCAACTGTCGATGGCAAGAGAACCTACCACTAATGATTGCAAGCCTCTAGGTACTCATAGGACTCTAGGTCTCGTTTCCAGAATAGATGAGATGAAGTTGATGGAAGGAGACCTGCTGAAAGGAGAGCATTGAGGCATTTGTCATCATTCAAAATGAGGTACAAAGCATGAGCTTGATGATTTGGAGGAAATCAGACGAAGAAAATATCCATGAACCAACGACCATGTTCGTCTTTTGCATGTGCCAAGTGCAGGTAGTACACAAAAAAGACCCTTTGAATAGTATCCAATGAGGAAAATTGTTGACAAAGGCAAAGAAACCACCTATAAGACTAATGGCATACAAGACACTACACGAATCCGAATGTGTGAATGGATGTCTTTCCATTGAACATAAGGGAAACCACCCAGTCAACAACCAATGATGAAATGTCGACTGTTGGGTTCAAGGTTACCTACCAATGAGGAAAGTAGGACCAGGGTGCACAATAGGACTACAACTTCATTTGATTCTGAGACAAACTGAGGGTATGGACGACATGAAAATTCAAGAGTTCTGAGGAATGACCGACACAGGTTGATAGACATCCTTTGAACAAGAGGATGATACATGGAAGACTCTGGAAGCATAGAATTGATGATGAAACCATGAGATGCAAGAGGTATCAATCAAACTCTCCATAGGGTCTGGAAGAGTAACTAGTCAGAGGAGTAAACTCTCTGTAATGAGCTCAGTTTCCTAAGGCCATGCTAAACCCAATATTATGATGACAAGTGGACTAAAAAATTATGTGCTCTGCTCAAAGTTGACATGATTGTTGACAATATAAGATAATAATCCCTTCCCACCCGTCTTTTTTTGTTTTTTCATAGTCAAATGAATGCTATGATACATAGGAGGAAACGAGTGTCACAAGTAAGAAAAACTATTTCCACCAGTGGAAAATACCTATTCTCAATGCAAGGAGGTGCACGCGGGAGATGGACACTTGGGAGAATGTTCCCTCCTAAGTATAAGGTGTCAAGTTGTAAAGGATATAAATGAGGCTATTCTTGGTTGAGGATGCAAAAATGTTGAGGCAAACAGTTTATGATGCAAAGGAGAACCAGTAATAGGCTCAATACTGCAAGAAAGGGCATGAGAAGCAATCACAACTTAATGCCAAAAACATTCCTTTTTGTAATCTTAGTCTACTTGGTTTGAAAAAGGGATAAACTTGTACCAAATATACATTCTTTCAAATGCAATTTACGAGTGCGAAAGAGACAAGTTCACTTGAAAATCTTTTCGCTTTTTGAAAATGAGTCGGAAAAGAGATTAAATAAGACTCACAACCTTCCCAATCTAATTTAACGAGTGTGAAAGGGACAAATTCACCCAACAATCTTTTCACGTTTTAGACAAGTCGGAAAAGAGCTTAACTCAAACTCATTGAGAGGTTTCTAGGTGGCATGTCATGGGGGAGGCCAAGGCTCTTGTGCTGGACTTCTGTGAAATGTCAACATCTTACGAATAGCCGACACTAGCTTGGGAATAACCAAAGATCTCCAATTCGAGGAGGATAAAGTGCTAGAAGATGTTACCTTCTCCGTGATATATCAGATAATGTCTCTTACGTGAAAGGAAATAGGAGGAGGCATTGGATAGCCGTGAATACTATCCTAATCAAAGGGAACTTCTCTAGGGCTTGAAGGGAGAGTACTCAGAGAGAGTAAAATTCTCGCTTGTTCAGAGGGAGTAGTACTAGAAATGCTAATGACATGGTCAAAGGACGCATCACCCTCCAAAGGAAGGGTTGGATTGACCGGAAATTGCATCGGTACGACCACTTCTTAAACCATTGGTTGAATAGGATGAGTGATAACAAGACCAAGAGATGCATCACCCTAAAAAATGGGGGTGTGGTCAGGCGAGGATTGCATCGACATGACTATCGTGTCAATCAAAGGAGAAACAAAGTATGGGAAAACCACAGATGCCTCGGAACCCAAATGGCCCTAAGGTGAGAACCACGCTTCCAGTATCCTTACAGTAGCAGGACACAAATGAGTAAGGTGATTTACTTCACAAGTCTTGGAAAGGAATCTGGGCTTACGTATTACACATCTAGGCTTCTCCATCGTATGAAAGCCCCCAATGTCATTTATATTGGCTGGTTTCATGCTCTCAGCATGACTGGAAGAGGCTGGAGGTTCATCCCCCACATGATGTATAGAGTTTGGAGATCTGATATTGATATGACTCATGGCAACTAGAGTGATACCCCCATCATGACTAGCAGTGGCTGGTTTCGGGTCTTCAACATGACTTGCAGAGGTCATCGACCAATATCCAACATGACCAACAATGGTTGGTTATGGAACTCCATTATGACTGGCAGTGACTGGACTAGCAACGATGTTGAGTTTTGGAATTTGAGACCAAGGTCCCGGAAAAGATTGGTTTTGAGATATCACAGACCAGGAAGGATCCTAGTTTACACCCTATCCTTGTCTAGAAAGGTAGTATCCTCCACCTAATTGATCCATAGAGGTTTGTACAGGCATCATAACTAAAGAAGATGTCTACCAAGAGACAAAAGTATGATAAAGATTATTCGAGTGAGGATATAGGTTTCCCTCGTGTGAAAGGGTTTCGTGAAGAGGGTAGCCCAAACCATAAAATTAATTCCCCCTGTATGCAAGACCCGAGGATATATGTGGACCCTCCATAGAAAAAGTGTTCGTAGGAACTGGCATTGCGGATGAAGGATACACGAATGGGGTGTAGAAAGTAGGATAACCACCCATTTGAGTATTGGCTCCTGAAAAAACTTGACTAGGACTGGATCTATAAGAAGGGAGGTTCCAACCTCCCATAGTGAGAGTTGGTTGAGGGACATGACTACTATCAAATGAATATATAGATGGTGGGGCCATGGTGCCCCCAAATGCAAAACTAGGATTCACATAAGTGGGCCTGGGAGAGGATGGAAAGGGTGAAGGAACGTTGGGTATATCAATAGGAAAATGATTAGAGACCCAAGGCATGGACTAAGTGCCATAATTCTGCATACCACTATGAAAATTGGATGGATTCGTCCCCATGAAATGTGTGAACATCATGAGGGGGGTAGCGGTAAAAGAGGGAGTCGCAAGAACTCCACTCTCCATGAAAAAAAAACTAAAAGCACAGTATAAAATCTCAAAGGTCTACTCATAATCAAAGAGCACACCAAAAAAATAAAATGACCAATATGCACACAAACAAGATAAAGTGGCTAAAGGGACCTCCCTCTCTAAAGTAGGTATGCCTCGCCCGAGAATGGCCTGAGACTCTGCTGCTAAATATTGGAGGATACAAAATAATTTATAAGGGCCCTCGTGGGCTTAACAACTAGTTGGTTAGATCCCCCCAAAGAGGTAATCCTTCATAAAGGTTGTGTGATGTTCGACCCTTATCTGACCCAGGGTACCTGCAGAATAACCCCTGCAAAAAACCTATGTGGCATCTAAGTCAAGCAACTAATCAACCATGGTATAACTGATGCACAAGCGAACAGTTGTAAGTCAGGTCCACTGTATGGGTAGGGTAGTAAAGCTCGAAACCTTGAAAGCACTACCTCTCACAGAGGTAGGGCACTAGAAAGATCCCCATATACGAATAGATCCCTAGAAATATATCTTATGCTAAGAAGGTATCAGGGGGATATCCCTTCAACCGACCTCACGCGACCTCGAGCTTAAATCTGGTGTAAGCGGAGCCTCCTGATATTACCGATTATAAAATGAATTTCTCCAGTCCCTTAGTCAGACTCATATGTGATTTAATAGCCTTAGAGAAGTTTACTCACAAAATCCTATCCCAAGGCACTAAATCCTAAACTAGGTTGTGCACCCTAGAAAATAAAATCGTTATTAATCAATTTTAAACTACAACGCTAATTTTAATGGCCTTGCTTACTCAAAAGGTGAGGTCATGAAACTAGTGATGTTATGACTCAACAAGTAAAATAAAGGAATATGAATACAATGCAAATTCCTAACTTCAATTTCCAATAAATGATATGCTTCTTAAAAAATGCATTTTTCAATTCAATTCTGCAATTCTAAATAAAAATGCAATCTTCTTTACATGCACTAAGATAAATGACAAAGAGTCAAGAGATCAAAATGCCAGTCAATGTAAAATGCCTAATATTTTTGTATTTTCAATATAAGAAAAATGAAAATGCAAGGACTGAACAACGGATTGATATAAAGACTCTACTGTGTATAGGCAGAGGCAACACAAGTAGGATATCAAGGATCAAAACACCCAGCCCAAGGTGCAAGGATAATCAAAATGAAAATATGATGAGAAAGGAACAGCCCAAAAATTCAACCAAATACATGTTTCTCATCATTCAATAGACACTTAACAATCACCACAGAGACCCAAGAAGACTCAGCAATCATCAAAACCTACCCAACGACCACCAGACCCAACAAACAAGCAATAAAGGTTGATGTAAATGACTGTTCAAGGGAAAAGTGTGTATGTATGAACCTTGTAGAAGGATATCACATGTATGTATGTGACTGTCAAGCAAAAAAACGCGTATATGTGTCAAAACATAGCTAGGCTAAGGAGAAGGCTAAGAAACTCGGACCGAGGGTGAATAGAGGCTACCGAGCAATCATACGACATTAAACTCAACATGAACAAGAGCAATCTAAGGAGAAAAACACTCCAAAACTTGAAAAATAAGATTCAATCGCCAGTATGGTCACCAATTCTGTTACGAGGAAAATCTCTCTATGGCTATGGGTAACCACAATAGACACAAATGATTGCAGAAATCAACTCTAATATCAAGTATGTTATATAAACAAATATGATAAGAAGAAAATATAAGAGGCCTACCTCATCCAGACGTTCGATGAAGTCCATCGTTGAGTACTTGACTCAAAGAAATATACTTGCAACTAGTCCTCAATAGCCAAGCAACACAAAAATATGGTGATAATATATGATGTTAGCACATTCAATAGCACAATCCATCAACATTCATAACAAATACACTCATGGAATAATAATTCAAATATTTGCAAGATATTAATTGGATGAGAAAAGAGTATTTCTATTAATATATAATCAGGAGAAGTGAATGAGTTACAGTCTCTTGTCTCAACACGTTTCTAAACTGAGAAACTAAGTTCCCTCCAGCTGGGCCTCCACCACTTCAATCCTCCACCAAAGGCAAGCTCATATAATAGATACAATAAAGTTCTCAATCAATAGGGGAAGAGCTTGGGGGATGAACAATGTGTTCAGACATAAAGGATAAAGGGATGCAGAATCAATGTGAAGTGAATAATTTCTCCAGAGTAACTTCACTCTCAAAGTTGAATTCTTTCTCCTCTTTCCATAACTCAGATTTGGCCCATTTATAGGCTTCAAATGGAACTGAAGGGTCAAGTTTGAATGTTTCCAATATATGGAAGGCCAAGGATCATTGATCTCATGACTTGACATGGAAACCCGACACTATTTTTCAATTTTGGGCACATTTACCAATGTATGTGGGTTGTAGTGGTGCAACTTGAGTCTACGCATGTTGTATAGTAGGCAAGGTGCGTATATGTGGAAAAATTATATTTTTAGCTCTGGGATTTTCAAAAAGGGACTTCAAGTCTACATAGGGAATGGAAAAAGGCCTTCTGTGTAATATTGCATGGGGTGAGGCAAATCTTGCTATAACAGGTGTAAGCTTTTCTTTTTGCCATAACTGACCCTATCTTGTGCCATTAATTACACTTCTATTTTTGGCTAAGGCCAACCTCGTACATGTAGGCTGGCATTTTCTCCTGTGGAAGTGCCCTACCTTTTGATTTGGGCATTTATAAATCCACTCTCATTTGTAATCCATTCATTTATGTTATTGTCTTTCATTCTTATCATAGTGATTTGTTGAAGGGTGCCCTCAAGAGTTGAGCTTTCTTTTATTCACGGGTTACTTTCTCTTTCTAGTGCACTTGCGCTAGGGTTATTATTTCTCTCTCTATGATTTGTCCCTTTTGGCTAATTTCTCTTCAAGAGTTGGGGTGCCTTAATGTTGGTTTATTCTCTTTATTCTAGAGTTAGGGTTTGTGTTAGTTCCATTTGATTCTCTATATCTCTTTTGAAGCTCAACATGGTATCAGAGTGGGTCTAAACCTCACTTACTCAATTCAACAGTCAATTCAAAGATTTTTGGCTAGTGGCATGACCTAGGTGTTGTGGTGCTACGATTTTTGGATCATCTCTTTTTAGGTTTTTATAGGGTTTAAACCTTCCTTCAAGGGCTTGCTACAACAATTGATCCAAATATTTTTCGCTAGTGTCAATTCTCAAGGATTTTTGCGACTATTGAACTAAGAATGTCCCCAAGGGGAAATATTGATTTCAATCAGGACCTTACTCAATTATGGTACCCTATGTTATGAAAGCAGAAAAAAACATTCCACTTCTTCCAAATCCAAGATTCTTTTGTCAGAGAGTGCAGAAGTATGCTCACTGGGACAAACCGATTAGGCTAATAGAGGTATGCATACAATTTTTTGTGGGTAAGGGAGTATGTATATTTGAAGAATAATTCACATACATAAGGATCTTTGGATTTGAATGGAAGCCCTTTCTTTTTCCCTCTTGTGTTGGTGATCGATTTATTTTTTATTAACTATGTAGAAAATACAAAATGTGGTGCATGCGGGAGATGGACACTTGGGAAAATGTAAGTTGAAGCATGGATATTGATAAGCATCAATCCAATGGGAATTTGGATACAATGGCATGCCCTAGAGTAATAGTTGGATGCTCTAGTTCCAAGCAACAGTTGGGTAGTTATGGTAATTTGAATAGAAGTTTATAATTCCACACATGATTTGGGCATAAAATGAGAAGTTAGTTTCTTTAACTCTTAATGATTTTTCAAGTTGGTGTCTAGATTCATTAATAAGGACCATGATTTTATCTTGGTTGAGTGACAATACAAAAGGTATTGTTCAACGTGTATTTGTTTGGATATGATTGGAAAATATATATGTATTTGTCTATATACATATACATATGTACACTATTGTGTCTAAGATATTTATTTAGGGCTCTATATTTTAAGATGAAGCCATGTTTTATCATGAAGTTTTTGTATTTTAGACAAGATCTAAAAATAAGTTTTTCTTTGACAAGAGCATAATATTAGTCGTAGTAAATGTGGCCTTAAAATATTATTTTTCATTAACATAAATCGTAAGCAGTTTCATTAATAGATTTTTATCCATTATCAAGTGTATCCAATAATCCAACATGTTAAATGAATGAGAATTAAGTGGTGTGAAAGTGGGTAATCTTCAATAGTTTTGTGTTTTGTATTTTTAACACCTATTTTAAGTAGACACTTGTAATTTAACTAAACTCCACATGCCAATTTTTGTACTTCCATATATATTGCAACTGATGTGTTCACAAAGTGGAAAACAAATAATCACTCACATGGGAAAGTAAAATGCAAGAATATATTGTTGCAATTGTACCCACTGTAGACTTTATATCTATTAGAATAAAAAGGAGGGAAAATTGGTCATTGGAGTTCTTGAAAATGGTGTTGTTACGATTAAAATATCTCTATGGCTAGGGGTAAACCACAACAGAAGGAAATGACTGTAGAAATCAACTCTAATATCAAGTATGCTATATAAACAAATATGATAACAAGACAGGATAAGAGGCCTGCCTCATCCAGACGTTCGATGAAGTCCACAGTTGATCACTTGACTCAAAGAAATATACCTGCAACTAGTCCTCAACAACCAAGCAACACAAGCATATAGTGATAATATACGATGTTAGCACATTCAATAGAATAATCCATCAACATTCATAACAAGTACGCCAGTGGAATAATAATTCAAATATTTGAAAGATATTAATTGGATGAGAAAAGAGTATTTCTATTAATATATAATCAACAAAAGTGAATGAGTTATAGACTTCCGTGTCAGCATGGCTCGGAACCGAGAAACTAAGTGCCTTCTAACTTGGCCTCCACCACTTCAATCCTCTACCAAAGGCAAGCCCATATAAGAAAGACAATAAAGTTCTCAATCGGTAGGGGAAGAGTTTGGTAGTTGAACAATGTGTTCAAACTTAAAGGACAAAGGGATGAAGACTCAATTTGAAGTGAATAATTTCTCCTAAGTAACTTTGCTCTCAAATTTGATATCTTTATCCTCTTTCCATAGCCTAAATTTGGTCCATTTATAGCCTTGAAATGGAACTGAAGGGTCGATTCAGAATGTTTCCAGTATATGGAAGGCCAAGGATCATTGATCTCGTGACTTGACATGGAAACCCAACACTATTTTTCAATTTTGGGCAGATTTCCTGATGTACGCAGGATGTAGTGTGTGCAACCTGCATATACACATGCTGTATAGTAGGAAATGTGTGTATATGTGGAAAAATTGTATTTTTAGCTCTGGGATTGCAAAAAGGGACTTCAAGTCTGCATAGGAAAATGGAAAAAAGGCCTTATGTGGAAGATTGCATGGGGTGAGGTAAATATTCCTATAACAGATGCCCCCTAGTGTGTGAGGTTAGAGGATTATCTGCAATGGCTGAGATACATTATAGAAAACCCAGAAGTGGAGTAATGGGGACCTAGCTGGAAGAACTAGTTGTTCATTACAATCTGTACTTACTTTGCATACATGGCTTCCAATTTGAATTACACTGCAAATCCATGTGAAAAATATACCAAACAATTGTCAATGGCCATGAATAGGAAAATACAAGTGTGGTTACATGCAAAAGGTTGTCATGGTTATGAACAAGTCCTAGTAACACCAGTCTCAAAATCAATCTAAAGATATATGTATACAATGGAGTACAATCTAATCTCCCATGATCACTGAAGTCACACAGGTATTGGTCCAATGAAAATGTAGTAACAACTTAGGAAAGTTGTGGCTACAAACCGATGTCTTCAAGTCTTCTACACAATCCACCAAATGTGTAAGTCTACATCGTGTGAATAAAGGAGTTGAGGTCGGACACAATGAGACTTCATTTGATTACTGGCCATTGAGGTATACCATTAACAAATGCGATACAACCTACCAATGATGAAAGTAGGTATCAAGGCATCGAGTACATTCTTACAGGTGTGAATAAAGGAGTTGGGGTCAAACACTTGAATAATCCATCGATCAGGAAATATTGATCTATTCCCAACTGTTGATGATGAGAGAACCTGCCACTAATGACTGCAAGCCTCTAGGTACTCATAGGACTCTAGGTCTCATTTCCAGAATAGATGAGATAAAGTCAATGGAAGGAGACCTGCTGAAAGGAGATAATTGAGGCATCTATCATCATTCAACATGAGGTACAAAGCATGAGCTTGATGATTTGGAGGAAATTGGATGAAGAACATGTTCACGAACCAACAACCATGTTGTTATTTCACGTGTGCCAACTACAAGCGGTACACAGAAAAGACCCTTTGAATAGTATCCAATGACGAAATTTGATGACAAAGGTGAGGAAACCACCTATAAGACTAATGGAATCCAAGACACTGCACGAATCCCAATGTGTGAATGGATGTCTTGTCGTCAAACATAAAGGAAACCACCCATTCAATGACCAATGATGAAAAGTCGACTGTTGGGTTCAAGGTTACCTACCAATGAGGAAAGTAGGACCAGGGTGCACAATAGGACTACAACTTCATGTGATTCTGAGATAAAATGAGGGTATGGCCGACATGCAAAGTCAAGAGTTCTGAGGAATGACCGACACAAGTTGATAGACATCCTTTGAACAGGAGCATGAGACATATGGAAGACTCTAGAAGAATATAATTAATGATGAAACCATGAGATGCAAGAGGCATGAATCAAACTCTCCATAGGGTCTGGAAGAGTAACTAGTCAGAGGAGTAAAATCTATGTAACAAGCTCAGCTTCCTAAGGCCATGCTAAACCCAAGATTATGATGACAAGTGGACTAAAAAATTACATGCTCTGCTCAAAGGTGACACGACTGCTGACAATATAAGATAATACCCCTTTCCCACCTGTCCTTTTTTGTTTTTTCATAGTCAAATGAATGTTATGATACATAGGAGGAAACACGTGTTGCAAGTAAGAAAAACTATTTCCACCAGTGGAACATACCTACTCTCAATGCAAGGAGGTGCACGTGGGGGATGGACACTTGGGGGAATGTTCCCTCCTGGGTATAAGGTGTCAAGGATATAAATGAGGCTCTTCTTAGTTGAGGATGCAAAACTACTGAGGCAAATGGTTTATAATGCAAAGCGAGAACCATCAATAGGCTTAATACTACAAGAAAGGGCATGAGATACAATCACAACTTAAGGCCAAAAAAATTCCTTTTCGTAATCTTAGTCTACTTGGTTTGAAAAACGAATAAACTGTTACCAAATATACATCCTTTCAAATGCAATTTATGAGTGTGAAAGAGACAAGTTCACTTGACAATCTTTTCGCTTTTTGAAAACGAGTCGGAAAAGAGCTTAAATAAGACTCACAACCTTTCCAGTCCAATTTAACGAGTGTGAAAGGGACAAATTCACCCGACAATCTTTTCGTGTTTTAGACGAGTTGGAAAAGAGATTAACTCAGACTCATTGAGAGGTTTCAAAGCGGCAATTCATGGGGGAGGCCAAGGCTCTTGTGCTGGAATTCTCTGAAATGTCAACATCTTACGAATAGCCGACACCAGCTTGGGAAAACCCAAAGCTCTCCAAGTCAAGGAGGATAAAGTGCTAGCGGATGTTACCTTCTTCATGATATATCAGATAATGTCTCTTACTTGAAAGGACATAGGAGGAGGCATTGGATAGTCGTGAAGACCATCCTAATCAAAGGGAACTTCTCTAGGGCTTGAAGGGAGAGTACTCAGAGAGACTAAAATGCTCTCTTGTTCAGAAGGAGTAGTACTAGAAATGCTAATGACATGGTCGAAGAATGCATCACCCTCCAAAGGAGGGATTGGATTGACCGAAAATTGTGTTAGTTGTTGATCTCCAGTTTTGACCATGTTTTTGCCTATATTATATCCAAAAGACCTCCATTTCCATACCCAGTACCACCCCTTCTCGCCTTGTTATGACACAGTTGACATCTCTTTACCACTAAATGGGGCTACTCAAGGTATTCTTATGTTTCAAGTTATTTTTATGTATTTTGATACTTTAAATTAATATTGAAACTAATGTGGCTTGAGTTAGGTACTATTTCTATTTGAAATAGGATTTGCCAGTACCAGGTACCAGCTCGCACCCCGTGGAGATACCAACGAAGCTGCTAAAGATCCGCGTGATATGGCCAGAGTGGTATACAGTGCGATTTACATGATAGATTGAGTCATTACTCATATGTTGATTCAAGGCGAAATTATAGAATTGAGTGGTTAATACTTCATGACTCACACTTCGTGACACTGCGTGTCACGAAGATGTGAAGACCGTTTTTTAACTGATTTCGAGTTATTTTCGGATCTGGGATCTGTTTGAGTTAATGTATTTTTGCTTTAAACTATTTTTGAGGAGGATCTATATAAACAGAGTATCACTCCTAAGAAACGTTGGTTATGTTATGCTACGATATACATTTATGCTAATACAATCTACTTATGCATTATGTTACTTCGTTGTTTTATGACTTGAGTTATTTTTCTGAGTAAATGGAGCATGAAGCATGAACATTGTTTGCGTAGAATGATCTGAGTAGTTCTGGTTTTACTTTCGGCGATTGCACCTCTTGGTTGGGCCCGCCAATAGGTTCAAGTCGCCGCTTTTCTCTGTATTAGAGTTAGTTTATTTCAGTATCTTAGGATTTGCATGCATGTTAGCTTATTTGAGTTTGGGAATTAACTTGTTCATATTCTTGCTTAATTATTCTTCAACTGTATCGTTTCCAGCATATTAATATCTTCTACGTTGATGAATGTTGAAAGCATGGTTGATT
>JASDQU011509357.1:0-10816 GCA_032191745.1 Picea mariana
CAAGCGGTTCCTCGGCAGGGTGTTCTGAAAAATCATGCAGTGATTCTTCTTCAAAATTCACACTTCGAGCTAGAATGAAATTTTCAGTGTGAGAGTCTAGAATTTTATATCCTTTGACACCTTTAGGATATCCAAAAAATATGCATTCAACACTTTGAGGCTCCAAATCCTTCCTCTTATCTGTCGGAATGTGAGACCATGCTCGTGAACCAAAAATACGAAAGTGCGACACTTTCGTTTTCTTATCGGTCCAACATTCAAAAGGAGTGGTGCCTTTGAGTGATTTGTGAGGAAATCAGTTCTGAATCTATGATGCACAATTAATAGCTTCAGCGCATAGCTTGGGAGCTAATTATTTCGACTAGAGCATACAATTGGCCATCTCTTTTAAGGACCGTTTTTTCCTCTCCGCAACACCGTTCTGCTGTGGTGTATATGGCACTGTGTGTTGTAGTTGTATACTGATTGAAGGCTATGGGAATGGGCCCATAATGTCACTGTGAATCAGCCCAAGAGGTGAAGAATCTCTCTGTGCCTTCCCTTTTTCAAACTTTTTCTTTGGATTCTTTCCAAGAATGCATCCTTGACATACACCGCTTGTAAATTTAATAGCTGGCAATCCTTCTACCATGTTTTCCTTGTTGAGTTGATGAAAGTACTTATAGTTTAGATGGAAAAATATTTCATGCCATAACCTGATGATATCATTATATTGTGACATAAATACAGTGCTAATATATTTAGGAACAAAGTGGGAGAAGAAAACAAACGAGAACCGTGATCTGCAATTCCATGTGTAAGTTGTGAGCCTGTGGAAATGTCGATAATCACTGCGGAGTTTGGAGTGAACTCCACCTTCCTTCCAGAGCTGGAATGAGTGATCTGATATATCTAGAGAATATTTGTGGACAGCAAGGGAACATGAAGCACATTTTTGGAGCATCCCCCTTCAAGATCAACAATTCCTTCTCCACACACCTTTGCGGGTGTGGCATCTCCCAAGTAAATTGGGAATCTGGTGCTTTCCTCGATGGAGGAAAATTCATCTTTTGATGCAGCCATATGGTTCGATGCACAAAAATAAAGGATCCAAGATGATGGAGTGGATGTGATAGCCATTAAATCATGACCATCTCATGCTCTCCCTCCCGTTCTGTTATCATCTCTCTTCTTTGCATTTTCGGGCACCGTGAGATTGTGCTGCTACAATTGCTTAGCCATCTCATCGATAGTCTTCCTCATGCAATTTTCTTCGGGATGAAAACATTTGGAAAAATAGATGAAAAGTTTTCTTTCCTTATTCTTCTTTTTACCCTTAGGCTCAGAAGAGTTCTTTGAACATTGTGCGAATCTCTCCTTCTTCGATTCAGGAAATTTACCCATTCCTTTTTTCTTGTCTTTTTCACTGCTCTTTGGAGAATCAATAGCTGCAAGTGATTGGTTCTTGGAAATCTTGATTGCACCCATTTGGAATAACTTATCTTGTTATTGAGTCAATTCTGCAATGAAATCATTTAATGGATGCATTTTCCATTTTTCTTGAGTCAATTTAGATGCTTGAAAAGACGACACAAATACAGAATATTCAGGGCTTAATTTCAAGAGAATTGAAAGGATTAGTTGTTCTTCCTCTTTCATGACTCCACATGCATTAAGTTCAAAAAGGAGGGATTTGAACTTGGTGAATATTTCTTGCAGGTTTCTGAAATGAATTGGACTTAGGGATATGAGTTCATTCTCCAGTTGATGCACTCTCATCGCATCCTGCTTGCCGAATAGTCCTTCCAATGTGGTCCATACCACATCGGGAGTAGTGGATCCACTGAAATAAAAGAGGAGATCTATGGAAATTGATAGGCATATCATCCCAATTGATTCATCTAATTTATTGAAATACTTTATCTTCTCCGCTGCAACAGTTGGTTCTTTCTCCATTCCCATTGTTACCCGGTAAAGCCCTTTGCTTCGGAGGAGCAGAGAGATCTCTGTCTTCCATTCGAAGTAATTGAAAGGATTTAGAATGAGTTTTGTGGGCTGAGAGAGATGATCCATTTCTTCTTTCTGTGCCTCCTAATGATCTATACCTGCAAATAAAACCGTGTACAATCCACTAGATTCAATCTAGCTCTGATACCATGTAGAATTCCTGCAAAAACCCCGATAGATCTAGAATTCTAGTTAAATTGAACACATGCAATTTGCTGATATTCAAGAGATGAGAGAAAGTTTTTTCTCCATAAATTAGAGAATTATATTAATCAAAAATGAATATACATGAGCAACCATTTCTCAAAAAAGAAGAGAGGAGGTGAATATATAGAATTTCCAACATAGAAATTCTAGTCAAAAAAAGCTAGAAATAGCTAAAATAGGTGTCATAAGATAAGGGAGACCACATAGTTCGACTTAGACCACTAAAGATACATGTAAAACACTCATTAATTTCCACAAGATTTAAGTGATGCACATTAGCTCACTTAATCTCACTTAACTGACAAGAGAAGCAGTTCCAACTCACTTAATTGACCCGAAATAGTAGTTACTAATAATAGTAACGAAAAAAATCATTAATTAAGGAATAAATATCTCACTCAAAGAGGAGGTGCACATTCCCCAATAATAGATGAGTTTTTCATGGGGGAGTTGGAATAAATCAAGGATAAATCAAGAATAAATCAAGAAAAATCAAGAAAATCAAGAACCAGGAGTTGAGTCTTGATCTAAAATTAGCAGTTTTCCCTAAAATCTAGGGATGAGGTACCCTTCTTCTCTATGTTGAAAAATTAGGTGAAATAAAGTGTAAATTAATGTATTAACCAAGATCTAGGAGTCTAATATAGGTATAAACTAATGTAAGTTAGGATTATGCTCCAACAAACAGGCTGTACAACACTAAAGAGTGTAAAAATACAACTTCTGTATAAGAATAGTTGAGAACCTCCTCTCACACAGGGGATAAAAAAAATGTCACATGCAGGATAGTAAGAGAGATTACCCCTCCAAATATTAACCAACCATAGTGGACATAATGTAGATTGGGGGGTTTTCTCGAGAAACCATTGGTTCCATTTGGTCCCGGTGCTTCATGAATCCCAAATCTGTTCAGGGTCCTCATGAGTCTTATTGACCCACTTGTATTCAGTTCTCTTGAAGAGGTTCATACTTTGATATCCTACCCATAATTTCAGTCCCGAATTTTGACTGTACCTACCCAAAGGTTGACTGCAAGTTGGTATCCTTAGTGGCCTTTCCTAGGTATCTACAGAGGTGACTATGGGGGGATTCCCACAGTACCTAGGGTAGACATCGTATCACACTCTCAGTACCCTTGCAGGGTGATCCCAAGAAAGTGAGGGTTTCTTTCACTGAGAAGGGATGTTACATGGAGATTGGGGTGAGTACTTCTCATTTCTTCGTCGGTGGCTTGATATCCCCTCTTTGGAAGATCCTTGAACTTACTGTTTCTTGGTTGATTGATTTTAGTTTTCTTTGGAGTGTTTTTATTTGACTTTTATAGCCGACATTTGGATCAAATATTTCACAAATTACAAATTATGTGTTGGTCCTAAGATCTTCACCTGACTGCTAAAGGGAAGAGCTAGACCAACTCAAGTTTGGAATGATTGTTTTTTTTATTATTTAATTTTGTTGGTCAATTGGAGGGTTGGTTTATTGAGACAAGAACATGGTTGGGTTGGAAAAATGATATGGAGGAGGGTCCTCCTTAGATGTTGGTACATAAGTGACATACAAGTGAGATAATAGAGGGAATAACAAAGGAAACATCAAACAACTCAATGAATAATATGCCGCAAGAAGTTTAAGTCTTAAAATAGTATTTCAAGGCATTAAAAAAGTATCCAAACACAATTACTCCCACAGGTTGCAATAAAAAAAAATCCTCACCAAAGAATTAGCTTTTTTAAAGGTTACATATAAATAAATATGAGTTATACAATAGCTGAAAGGAAAATGAAATGTACTTTTCACACATAAATAACTACATTCAAGATAAGAGAAAAACACATATAGATTTGGACAAAAACACACTGTCATCAAGAGTATATTCACCAAGTAGAGAGATTTAATCCATTCATAGAACAACTTCAACTAGTTTGATGTATTGAATTCCTTCCCCCAAAAATGAACCCCCTAAACATACAAAAATTGCATATTTATCAAAGTTGTAGAGGCTCTCGTCCATCTGGAACTGAGGCTTAACTCTACACTATCAGTTGGTGAACAACTTATTGACTTAACTAAATACTGCTGGAGTATAGTAATGTATAATTCAAACTTGACTTAACAAAAGAAGTGGTTCATATCAAACAAAAATGACCACTTATTATGCCTTAATTTAAAAGATTCTTTCACTTAAATGACTAAAACTGCTACTAGTGATAAAATTAAATTGATGCATTTCCTGAAGTGAACTGAGCTTTGACAAAAAAATAACTAGGAATGATAGAACTAAGTTCTGTATTGAGCACTGGTATCCATGCACTCTGTTGGAGGCCAACTAAGTGATAATTGGGTGTGTTGGCATCTTCTTTAGGTACTCCTTCAAAACATCTCCTTTATAAAACAACAAGTCTTCTGGTGCTTCTTATGGAGTATTTGATACTTCTTCTACAGTATAGACTACAATTTCTCCAATTTCTGGTTGTCTTGTTTCAAGGTCTAGACTTGAAGCTTCAGTTTATGCACTTTTTGTCTATCATCAAACCTCTATGTTTTGACCTCAACCTACATATTGTTCTTATCTTTCTCTGTGATAGAATTGTTGTGGTCAGCCAATGATCTTCTTCTTGATCTCATATTATGACTGTGTATAACCTCATGTTCTTTCCCTTTTGTTTCTTTAGTGGACCCCTGTACTCCCACAATGTTAGCTTTAATCTTTGGTTTAATGTTTTGTAAACTATGGCAAGGATCCCCTGCATCTGGTGAGGTGCCAATAGAATCTTTCTCAAGATCAAGTCCATAATCCTATATTCCCTATTGACCGGAGGTTGTAGGATACTCCTTTTTCACTGTCACAAATGGTGTTTCTGCAGCCTCATCCTCGCTAGACTTTGATTTATCTTTTTTCACTGTAATTCCCTTCAAAACATTGACTTCCATTTATTCCATGCTGGAATATTTGGGACTGTCATCATCCTCGATTAAAATTGGTTGGGGTTCTTTTAATCATGGCTTGAACAGAGCCTTGGAGTTCAACCTAAATTGATTTTTAATTCTATTTTTTTGGTTTGGATTTCTTGTAACTTCAATGTTTTGCTCGCCCTTCCTCTTGTTGTCTTGTCTAGCTACAGGGAATGTTTTAGGTGAATCTTCTGCATAAAAAACCTTCTATTTAATTAATTCATTGTTGCACGAACCAGGTTCGATTTTCCCTCTCATTCGAGTCACATGTTTATTAGGTTGCTTCTTGATGGGGGTTTTCTGCTCCTCCTCTGAATGGATGGATGATAGAGACCTCTACGATGTTTCCAGTGTAGGTGGGTGCATGCTGACAACCTTTCCACTTTTTTTTCCTTCCCCTTTTTCATAGAAGACCTCAATTGGATGTGGGGGGATTCCTCCATGGGGGTTTATTGATTTTTTTCTTTAGAGGGCGTATTTCTTGTTTTAGGGCCTTTCCCTTTAATCACTACGGGTTGGAAAGACTTCATCGATCTCCCAGGATCTAGAGAAACCTTGACCTCCTCACTTGCATTACCTTTGTTTTGCGAATCAGGTAATTGCTCCTGTTCTTTCAATCCCACAGACTTCAAGAAATAATCCCAAGGCATTTCAAGTTCCTCGAGAGAGAAATTTACCAACAATTTAATCAAGCCCTGATGGTACATGATTCTATGAGTAGATCTAGGGTGACCTTGAACCCTCCTGGCCATTTTTCTTAGGCTCTTATGTAGGTAATATGGAAAATTAATCTCTCTATATCCACTTAGATGCATAAGGAAATGAAGGTGATAACAATGTACAATGTTGAATCGAACCTCACCTATGATATACCTTTTCAATGTTTTAGGGATCCTTTCCAGTCTTCCTTTATCCACACCACCGGGATTCATTGGCTCCAGTCAGGGTCTTGGTCCTCGAGAACTAGGAATATGTTGTAGAGATTGGGAGGAAACTTTCCTTTCTTGAACCATATTTCCCCACAGACAGGGAGAGAAAAAGTTGATCCAATGAAGTGTTTTATAACATGAATCCAGGTATCCCCAAGAAGGGTCTGAAATCCATCAAATGTTTGTGTGAAAAACATAGTCAAGCCTCTGTGGTGTTCTTCAAATGTGCACATGAAATCATACCACTCGACTTTTATGAAAATGTATTTGATTTCAGCTATGGATTCGAACAATTCCATGCCTTGTGGCTCAATCTTGTTCAATTGTCATTTTTCTCAAGGAGGAACCATGGTGGGAAGAGTAGATATGATGTCGATGATGCAGTGAATGCATGTTTCCTCATATTGAAACTGTGAACTATGTGTTGTTAACCCTCCTCTTGGCATAGGGGCAGACCCAGGGTTCAACTCCAAGAGCACACCAACAATCCGTATTTACTGGCCCTTTCAGCTACACCTGCGAAGTAGATGCAGTCTCACCCGAAGAAACTATGGGGGGGTTGCAGGACAAAGATGTATACAACCAAGGGAAATCTCAAGTGGATCCAACACTAGAACAATACAACATTCATATATCGCTTATCATCTTATATTGACTCCACACATCTATCAGATCTACCACAGTAATGCAATACCAATATATCAAAGGCAAATAACATAGCATCAATCACACACAACACAAGGTATACATGGTTGACCGTCTCTCTAGGGCTACATCCAAAGAATTGTGATTTATAATATATTAAGGTGAATCATACAGTTCTTGTCTGCGCTCTCAACTAGCAGATCTTCTTTCTTCTCCTCTCTATCTCTCCCCTCCCTGTTCACCCAGTTGCATGGTTGATCTTCACACCCAGCTGAATATCTTACAATACAGAAGGCTCTCGTACTCAACACTTCTCTCTCACACAATGTAACTCACTCGATCACACAACAACACTCATAACACCAACAATAGTAACAACAACAACCCATCCCAGGTCCTTTAGATATCTATTTATACATTACAATCACTCACCAAAATCCTTAGGCTGAAACCTAGGTGTCAAAAACCTAGATACCAAAACCCCAGGTGTCTAAAACCCTAGATCAACTTGACCTGTGTTTTCAGGGCTTCACCAACCTGTCTTTCCTTCCTTCTCGTGTGGTGCTCCAAAGCATCCAACGNCTGTCATCCTCAATCTCCTCATCCAATGACTTGCTTCCTTTTACTTTGCTCCGTCCTTTTTTCTCTTTTTCTCACTTCGACCCAGTAACAGTCACTGTGTCTTTCGCGCAGTTCACATTTTGCCTTTTCTTCACCGATCTTCACTTACTTTCATAACCAAGGGCCAATAGGCCCCCAACACTCACCTATCACTCATCCTGAGGCACTTCAGATCGGTCCTTTCTGTGTTACTTAGACTTCATACTGCACAGTGCAACCTCTACTTTCTTCTTTATGCCTCCTCTCCTTCCTTGTTCAGACTGTCTTTTCTGTGTTTGGTACCCAGTTTCAACTGCACCTAGTACCTCAACCCTTTTCCTTATGCTTTTACTGAGAGCTGCGAGGTAGCTGGTTGTCATAGTACAACTTCAGCCAGCTCCCATTCACTAATCCTTCCTTCCAATCTCCATTCAAAGTATTCAACAATGCAACTCCTCCTTCTGTAACATAGGGAATCTCATATGGCCCAAGCCAATGTATTTTGAACTTCCCAGGATGTTTGATGAAATTACTGTCGTATACCAGTACTAGATCACCATGTTTAAATTCCTTCTTCTTGATGTGTCTATCATGGTAGTCCTTCTCTCTTTCTCTCTACCTACTGATGAAATACTACAACAAATCTATATTCCTCCAATTCGATCAATTGTGCAAGCCTCTCTCGAACAGTGCCAGTGTCATCCATATATATAAAGGAAACAATTCTTAGGATTGGTACCAAATATTCCATTGGGACAATGACTTCGAGACCATATACCAACTTAAAAGGGGTCTGCATTGTTAGCTTCTTGCAAGTGGTTCTATAGGCCCATAGTACTGTTGGTACTCTTAAATCCCAGTCATCTCTGTTCACACTGCAAATATTCGTCAACTCTATTTACAAGATCTTATTGAATGCTTCCACTGTCCCATTTTCTTGTGGATGGTAAGGTGTGCTCTTCTGATGGTGGACTGCAAATTCCTCAGTCAGGGCTTCAACTATTTTATTTATGAAATGTGTGCCTTGATCACTCATAAGGATCTTTGGGCATCCAAACTTGGTTATGATGTCATCAAATATGAAGCGCGCAGCTATAGTTGCACTACATTCTTTAACTTCTCTTGCTTCAACCCATCTAGTCAAGTACTCTGTTGCAATAATTATGTACCTTGCTCCTGTTTGCTTTCCTGGTGGGTTTATAGGTCCCACAAAGTCAATGGCCCATTTCTCAAATTCTTGTAGGGTAAGTTGTGGTTCTAATGAAATTCCATCTCTTCTGGATGGTTTTCCAACTCTTTGGCATACATCGCAGGCTCTATAATAGTCTTTAGCATCTTTGTGTAAGGTAAGCCACCAAAGGCCAACTCTAAGAACCTTCTGTGCAATTGATTTCCTTGCATACTGTCCTCCTGCAATGCCCTCATGAGCTTCTGTGAGGATCAATGTTCGCTCTGCCTCCGTAACACATCTTCTCAATATCTCATTAGGTCCCATTTTGTATAGCTGTCCAACTATAAGTGAGAAGTCTGCAATGCGTACTACTAATTTTTTCTTCTAGGGAATTGTATATTCACTCGGTGCCATTCCTTTTGACAGGAACTGGACTATCTCTGTGAATTTTTTATCAATCTTTCTAATTTCCAATAACTGTGCATCCGGTAGTGCATCCTCCAAACTGGACGACTCTTTGCCATGTTCCAACCTTGACAAGTGGTTAGGACCTTTGTTCATTCTTCCTAGTTTGACTACGATCTCAAAGTCATATTCCTGAAATAGCAGAAGCCATCTGCATATTATCCCCCCCAACACTGGATTATTGACTAGGTATTTTAGCGCAAAGTGATCAGTAAACATTTTAAAGTGTCCTCCCAACAAGTAGTGACGAAATTTATGCAACACATATACCATGGCTAATCCTTCTCTCTCAGTGGTGGTGTAATTAATCTCAGTTGTTGATAGCTTCCTGCTAGAAAAAGATAACGGATGGTCAATATCTCCTTCCCCAAGTTGTGCTAACACTGCTCCTAAGGAAATGGAAGACGCATCAACATGCACGTGAAATTCCTTGCTCCAATCTGGGAAAACCAGAATGGGCGCAGTAACCATTTTCTGTTTCAGTGTGTCGAAGCTCTACTGGAATTCTTCTGTCCAACATTACCCTTAGAGATTTAATATGATTTTTCAATAAACTAAAAACAGTCCAATCATCAAAATATGCTTCTAGAAATTTATGTAGAAACTCTTTGAATGCTTCGACCACCACTCTAGAAAAGATGGCTGGGGAATTATTCAATCCAAATGGCATCACTGTATACTGGTAGGATCCCCATTCTATTGCAAATGTGGTCTTATGTTGATCTTCCTTGGCAATCCGGATCTGATGGTATCCTAAAAATCAATATGTAAAAGAATATACCTCCTGGCCTCCCACATTATCTAACACTTCGTCAACGAATGGTGTAGGGAAGGGGTCATGAAAATAAACATCATTTAGCTTCCTGAGATCTACACAGATCCTGATATCTCCTATATTATTGTCTTGCACCACCATAGGGATAATCCACTCTGACTCTTCGAGAGGTTCTATAATTCCTGCTTCCAGCATTCTATCGAACTCAATATTCACTTTCTCTTTATACTTAGGGCTCAATCTGTAGGGTCTCTGTTTGACTGGTCTTGCATATGGTTTCAAAGGGATCCTCATCTCTCCCATAGGCCCTTTAATTCCCTTCATATCGATGAAATTGGTTGGAAACAAGTCCGATATTCATGCAACAACTCTATTATTTTGTCAATAGTAGCAGCATCCTAGTAATCTCTGACATTTTCAAGCTTCGATGTTTTCTCTGTTCCAATAATTATCTTCTTAATCTTGATCGGTTGTCCGATGAATGGTAGCTCACCTCCTTGTCCTTCCACATCTCTCTGGCCTTCTATTTCTGTGATGTTCACCTTCCTCGGATCATCGTCTTCATCAACATTGATGTTGTAACAACCTTGCAGTTTCTGAAGAGGTGCAATCCATTCATCCTCTTCTTGTTATAAAGGGGCGTATAGGCCTCCTCAAACACTTTTTGTCTTACAATCTATAATGCTTGATATAATGAAGGATATTGACTGTCAAATAAGAAGTTGGTTACAAAGTTCTGAGTCATACCTTCCCAATCTGAAGTGATGAGACACAACTTCGCTTGAAGGTACCAGTTGATAGGAATTGTGTCTAGTGTGTTAATGAACTTGTTCACCCACTACTCTTGAGGAATGGTTCTCTAGGATTCCTCACAACTTTTCACATGGTCCTTGGGGCAACTTCGACCTGTGTACCGAACTTTGCATCCTTCTACTTGTGCTGAGAACCACACGGTCATCTGGGTACGGCATTGTACCCATTCTATAATGTTTTTTTTGTGGGTCCTCCACCATCTTGCTGGTGTTTCTTTCAAGGCCTCATCCATTTCCAAAAATATATGTTGTGCTGGTTCACTTTCTTCAAATT
>JASDQU011509361.1:5063-22620 GCA_032191745.1 Picea mariana
ACCTATAAGCATAAACCATTGCAATGATGGAGGTACTAAGGTGCCCTAGATTGCCCTTAGCAGTCAAGGACAACTTTAGGGACTAATAGTTGGCACATACAAAGCTCATGCATGTACTAATGAAAATAATCAACACATCTAATGTGATTCTTGTATGCTTCCAATCCAATTAGGAATGCAATTAACTTCATAATGAATAAATCAACCATTTACAATATTAGCAAAATCCTTCAATTATAACAGTTTGGCACAAATGAAACATTTACCTAGATGATTGTACTTCAATTAAGCATTTGATATTAAATAACAAAGAGTAAGTTAGACATTTTTCTATAATATTAAAACCCCACACACTCTCAACTGCTACTAACACCCTACCTCTCTAACATACTTCCATATTCCATCCCTATCCTTCTTCTATTTGACTATCCTAGAGCGTCAACTATAATACCTAACTCCAAATATAACCTATAAGTAGATGTGTCAACTACCTTGACCAAACTTCCCCAACAAGAAATTGACAGTCATCATCACACGTCTAGGGGAGTGTGAACTAACATCTTCCTCCCATGACTCTAGGTTTCAGAGGATACATGGTGGGAAATACCTCCACCCCTCTTGATAGAACTAGAGTCAACAACCTATCATGGACCGGACGGTGGAACTGTGTTGTTGGGAATTTCATCATCGAATATTCAATTTCAAGCAGTCAAGCTACCTAAAAAACTTACACTTTCCCACATATCATAACAATGCAGCTAAACCAACATAATTTAACATTAAATGATTCATATCATATTGTTTCTCGGTTGATGTTCACAACATCAACCATTTATTATCATCCTTCTTTGGATATTACATAGCCCATTAAATATGCAAGTTAGTTTATAACACAAACTCTTGCATATCCATACACTATTAACATGCAATTACATTTAACCATATCATTAACTAGGTATCCATGTACCAATATATTTCAAATTCAAATTTTCATGCTAGAAATAGATCACATAACATCCATCATTAATCACATAAAAATAAACATTCATAGTATTTATAGTAAAATAGGTCCATATGTTCAAAATTTGAAGTGTCAAGTTATTAGTGTTCCACAGATAATAAACAAATGAATATATGACTAGGACATAAGTAATTCTAGTTGTGTAAGTCAAAATGGGGCATTACATACACCCACCCTTCGGAAAACATAGTCCCTAGGTTGTGGTAAAAAAAGTGAGGGATTATCTCATCATATGGTCTCTACATCCTCCCAAGTAGAAAATCTTGTGCTATATTGGTCCCATTGGACCTTCACTTGATTAGAAATATGTTTAGGGTAATAATATATCAATTGGATACCCCTATTTAGTAGACCTCCATTGTGTCCAAACTCAAATTTTACTACCACTTGTGATTTAGTTAATGTTAAGAACACTTCTCTTACAAGGTTATTCTTCCCAAGCTCCATGTAGGATTCACATTTTTAAAGTATAGCCTATTCGTTGAATACCAATTAAAACCTTAGCTTATTATTGGTTTCCTTGTTAAGTAATTTTCATATTGAGATTTATATAAATTTCATTAAGTCATGCATAATCCCACTTAGAATATCTTGATAATTATAACCAACTATCATTGATTTGATTATCACTCTAGCTTGAGTGATACAAAACATACACTATCACAAAACTTTCCCATGCTTAGGAACATTGACTAATATATTGTTAATTAATCACTATGTGAAGCAACCATTTCACTCATTCTCTAGTCATTATTCTTAATTAGTGACCTCCTTGTTAAGTTATAAAGATAATGTTGAGTATATGATTCTCTTCATCATAGTTGAAGCATAATATTCTTTATGGGCCTCCATTTTGACACCTTTTTTTCTTCCTTTATGACCTATGATATCCATATATTTTTCCTCTTCCATATGTTAGAGATTTATTACCTACCTTATTTCAATTTTCCTAAGGTATCTACATATTTTCCATTTAATTATCTTGTTTCCTCTTTATATGATCCTGATTTTATGAGCAGAATGAAATGACTACAGATTATTAACAAGTGCTTAACACAAAATAACAAAGATACAGTAAAAATGGTTTTCTATTCAATAACTAAATAAATTGAAACTGTAAAATGCAACGGAAATAAGCTTGTTGGAATGGTGGCGGCTTATCTCTGAGAAGAGATGTGACGGTTGCACTCATTTGCAAGAAGATGATTACAATGAGGCTCTAAAGGACTTTTTAAAATAAGCAGGAATGACAAAAACTTTAGACATCCAAAAACCTAACCCTAGGAGATGAAGCGCCAAAAGTCGTGTGAGCCCCGTTTGAGTAAGTTAGTACATCAACTTCTCGAGGTCGTAACTTTTGCATACGATCTCCGTTTTAGGCGTATGATAGCCCGTTGGAAAGGTATAGTTGAGGAGATTCATTTTAGGTGAAATATAGAAGAAACTTCCATATTTCAAATCTTTTTTCCCAAAAAGAAACATCATTTAGGGCCTCAAAATGGCTCCAGAAGTGAAAATTGCTAAAAATAGTAAATTACCAAAATTGCCAGAAAACTGCTTTGAGCTAGTTGGAAAAGGTGGAGGGCCACCGATATCCACCTGGATCAATCCTCCCTCCTTAGGAAGAAATGGTATCCATTGCGTTAAGGTACCCCATCAGATGAGGAAATTTCTGTTGAATTTGGCCTCGGGTGAGCCACTTGCCTTGGTGCAGGAGCTGCCCTGCTTTGACGACTCGATAAAGTTGGATTCTTTTCCATCGAGTGCCCTTGATATTTATGTCCATAATATGATCATTAGAATCATGTTGTATGATGTCTAGGTTGAGCTTTGTTGGTGTCAGTTGTTCTGCTACCTATGAGGTGTCCAATAATGGTGGGAAAAAATGGCGAAGGAGATCCACGTTGAACACTGGGTGCAGGCCAAGGAAAGGAGGAATGTTGAGCTCAAAATAATTATCCCCCACGACCTTGGTGATGGTGTACATCCCATAATAGAGTGGGTGAAGCTTCCTATGGGGTATTTTAAGGCATTCTTTCTGCAAGTACAACCAAACTTTGTCGCCCACCAAAAACTTATGTGGCACCCGATGTTGATCATGGAGATATTTGTGCTTGTCATTGGACTTCTGTAGGATATCCTGAACATGTTGGTGGATGTGTTGGATCCGCTCAATGAACTGGGTGGCTTTGTCAGCTTCATTTGGAGCAGGCAATGAGTCAGTCGAGGTGATCGCAAGGGGAAGTGAAACATCTATGGGACACAATGATTGGAATCCCAACCCCACCTAAAAGGGGTTGTGGTCAGTTGAGCTATGCAGGGCTCGGTTGTAGCTATGTTGGACATAGAGAAGGCTCTCATTCCATGTGCGAGGGTGCTTTGAATTATACATGTGAAGGATATGCACAAACATTCGATTTACGACCTCGGTTTGGCCATCTGTCTGGGGTTGGAAGGTCGTGGATTTGGTGAGCTTGGTGTCCAGCAGTGACCAGAGGCTTGACTAGAATGTGCTGAGAAATCGACTATCCCAATATGAGAAAATGGTTTGTGGGATTCCAAAATGTACCCAGACTCATTCAAAGAAGAGCTTGCCAGTGGCCTCTATTGTGATGCTCTTCTTGCAAGCAACCAGAATCGCCATCTTAGAAAAGCAATCAACCACCACAAAAACATAGTCATCTCCCCGCTTGGTGGACAGGAGGCTTGACATGTAGTCCATTGAAATGGATTCCCATGGCCTGTCAGGAGTAGGAAGAGGGGTGTACAGGCCTTGTTTCTTAGTGGTTGGTTTGGCAATAGCGCAAGCAATGCAGGACCTAATATACTTGTTGACCTCCTGTCAAAGTTTCACCCAATAGAAATATTTTTGTAGCATCGCCACTGTCTTTTAGACTTTGAAGTGTCCTGCACCCGACTGTAGTGGGCTTCCCATATCAGCTTCACTTGCTCGCATGATGGAACACAGATATGGCCCAGATGACATAACAACCCATCCTGAAGATGGAAATTATCGACAACTTCATTTTCACCCAACATTTGGTAGGTGGTGGTGAAGTCTGGGTCTGTCTCATAGAGTTGGGGCCATCCAGAGGTCTCATGGCCGCAAGATTATAGCACTTTGGTGAGTGTCGTGACTGGCGCTTTGCTGAGGCAATCAACGACATGATTGGTGCTTCCTGTTTTATACTTGATGTTGAGGTGGAATTGTTGCAAGTATGTGGACCACTTTTGATGGAGGTCATTATGCAATTTTCCTTCTGTCTGCATGAACTGCAATGGCTTATGATCAGTGTGGATGATTGTCTCCTTCCCAAGAATGTAATGTCTCCAATGGAAGTAGTCTTGCACAATGGAGTACATTTATTTGTCGTAAGTAGGGTACTTACAGAAAGCATCTAATAGTGTCTCACTATGATAGGCCACGGGGTTGTCGTGTTGAGTGAGAACGATGCCCAAATCATAGTCTGAAGCATTTGTATCGATCTCAAAGGGTCCCTGCAGGTATGGTAGTGAAAGTACTGGGGTTGAGCACAAGCACTGCTTCAAATCATCAAACGCTTGTTGTTGGGACCAACCCCACGCAAATTTTTTCTTACCACCACCCCTGGTTATTTGGCTAAGGGCCCATGCAATATGGGAGAATCCCAACATGAACCTGTGGTTGAAATTGGCAAGGCCCAAGAAGCTCCAAAGCTCAGTGAGTGTGGTTGGGGCTGGCCAGTCATGGATGACTTGGATTTTGTCTGGATCCACATGTACACCATGACGATCAATGATGTAGCCCAGGTAATGGACCCTANAAGTCTTGTTGTAAATGAGAATGTCATCCAGATACACCACTACAAAATTATTGGTGAATGGCACAGGATATCGTCCATCATCCTCATGAAAGTGGCTGGAGCATTTTTCAAACCAAAGGGAATGACCAACCATTCAAAAGGGCCTTCCTTTGACTTGAAGGCAGTCTTCCATACATCTATCTATTCTATCAGGACCTGGTGGTAGCCAGACTTCAGATCAATCTTACTGAATTATTTTCCCCCCGTGAGTCGATCAAGGAGGTCATCAATTTGGGGAATCGGGTACCGATTTCTGACTATGATTTTATTCAGAGCCCGATAATCAATGCAGAGTCGTCAGGTTCCATATTTATTCTGTACCAGCATGATTTGTCTCCCGTAAGGTGATGAGATGGGAAGGATGTGCCCCTTGTGGATCAGTTCTTGGATCTATCGCTTGATCTCATAATTCTCTAATAGAGAGTGACAATAGACTCGCCCATTGGGCAGTGGTGCATCAAGGGTTAGATCGATGGGGTGCTTGACCTGGCAGTGCAGAGGTACCCTAGTAGGTGAGGAGAAGATATCTGAGTATTCTTCCACGACCTTATCTACTTGCTTCTACTGTGTAGAGAGGTTGGCCATAGAGACCCTAGATGTGGTTGTGATTTTTCGCTTATTCTGAGAGTGAATCACGAAGAAGACAACTTTCCCATCTAAGAGGTGAACTTCCTGCATTTCTTAGCAGAGATCAAGGAAATAGCACTATGTGGGACTGCCTCAGGTATCCTGTACAATTTCCTATTCAAAGTAATAATAACACTATGAGGCCTAGACTCATACATAGCATGATGTTTCTATAAATAAGGTTGGCCCAAAAGAACATCACAAACTTCGAGAGGAGAAACATCACACAATACCTCGTCTTTGAAGGGCTTGATGTTGTACAACAGTCAGCACTATTGTCTGACATGGAGATCACTTAATTGGCGGAGCCATCCAATGTTGTAGGGTTGTGGGTGCGGCGTTATCGGAAGGGCCAACTGCTTGATGACCTTTGCTAATATGAGGTTCTTCTGGCTACTGCTTTCAACGATGAAGTGTAGCAGGGTACCTTTTACCCACATTTTTGAATGGAATAGGCGCTCTCTTTCTTCTGGCTCATCTGGTTCACTAGGCTGGAGCTTGGTGGTAGAAACGGTGGCACTAGGTTCTGTGTCAATGATATGTATTCCCCTTTTTGGTTCTGGTTCAGAGTTAGAATCCACATCTAATTCAGAGGCTTTCATTTCGGCCACCAACAAATGATTTGAGCAGTAGTCAGCAGTGTTATGCCAAGGGCTCTTATGGAAGTCGCACCACTTCCCGGTATCTTTCTTTGTCTTTCTGGTGTCCTTCTTTTCTTGCGGCTTGGACTGGTTGTCCCGATACTGTCCATATTTTCTTTATCCTTTTTTCTATGGGTTGGGACTGCCCTTTCCTGGATTTTGTTGTGAGGGGTTCTCAGGCCCAAATTGCCACATCTTTTGTTTGAGCTTCTACTCTATTTTGATGGCATACTAGTAGGTTGCACCCAAGAATGAGATGTCTAGAAATTCCATTTCGGTCTCGATGTATCTATGCAGAGAAATGCAATACTTGAGCACTAGATGTCACTCTGAATCTTTGATACCCAGCTTGGTGTGCAAGGTATGGAAGATATTTGTGAAATATGGCACTACTTGGTCTCTTTCTTGTCGTAGTGTGGTCCATTTGGTATACAAGTCGTCATAAATTCCGACAGGGTAGTATTGTTCCTTAATAGCATCCCTGAAGGATTCCCAGGTGGTCGTGACTGTAAATAATGAGGGTTCCTCTGTTTCCTTTTTCTCACAGAAAGTTTCCCACCAATCTTTGACATGGGGAACGGCTTTGAGGAGCGCAAAAATAATCTTTTCACTATTTGAAAAGTTATGGATATGAAAAATACCCTTCTAGTAGATTCAATCACTTGTCTACATCATCTGCATCTATCTGACCTTCAAATATAGGAATATCAAAGTTTATTTGTACCTTGAAGGGGGTGGCGCATCCACTCGAAGAAGATGTGTCACATGTTGGTAGTCACCGAAGGATTTGCGCAAAACTATCCATCATCTTGTTCCTCTGATGCGTGAGGGATTCCATAATCAATAGTTTGAAAGGATCTCTTGTCTTTTCATATTTATTTTCTCCTACCATGAGAGGTCACTTGGGCGTGTGAGAGATTTTGTCCTCAAGAGAAACAAGCTCAAGACCCAACTCTTTGTACTCTGACCTCGTTAGGGACATGCATTAAGACGACAAGGAGTAGACCTCTCTGATACCACTAATATGGATTTTATGAGTAAAATGAAATGAATAAATATTATTAACAGGTGATTAACACAAAATAATAGAGATACAATAAAATTTGTTTTCTATTCAATAACGAAATAAGTTGAAACTGTAAAATGCAGCAGAAACAAGCTTGTTGGAATGGTGGTGGCTTATCTCTGAGAAGAGATTTGACGGTTGCGCTCATTCGCAAGAAGATCATTACAATGAGGCTCTAAAGGCCTTTTTACACTAAGCAGGAATGTCAAAAACCCTAGACATCCAAAAACCTAACCCTAGGAGATGAAGCGCCAAAAGTCATGTGGGACCCGTTTGGGTAAGTTAGTACATCAACTTCCCGGGGTCATAACTTTTGCATACGATCTCTATTTTAGGTGTATGATAGCCCGTTGGAAAGGTATTTTCAAGGAGATTAATTTTAGGCACATTATTGAAGGAAATTATATATTGAAAACCTATTTTCCCGATTAAAAAAAAACATTGTTTAGGGCCTCAAAACGGCTCTGAAAGTGAAAACTGCTAAAAATAGTAAAAAAAAAAAAACATTGTTTAGGGCCTCAAAACGGCTCTGAAAGTGAAAACTGCTAAAAATAGTAAATTACCAAAATTTCTAGAAAATTGTTTTGAGCCAGTTGGAAAAGGTGGGTGGCCACTGATATCCACCTAGATCAATCCTTCCTCCTTAGGAAGAAATGGTATCCATTTTGTTGAGGTCCCCCATTAGATGAGGAAATTTCTACTGAATTTGGCCCCGGGTGAGCCACTTGCCTTGGTACAGGAGCTGCTTTGCATTGACGACTCGATAAAGTTGGATCATTTGTTGTTGAGTGCCATTGATTTATGTGTCCACAATATGATCATTGGATGCTTGTTGTATGCAGTCAGGGTTGAGCTTTTTTGGTGTCAGTTGTTCTGCTACTTCTGAGGTGTCCAATAATGGTGGGAAATAAGGGCGAAGGAGATCCACGTTGGACACTGGGTGCAGGCCAAGGAAATGAGGAATGTTGATATCAAAAGCATTATCCCCCATGGATTTGGTGATGGTGTACGACCCATAACAGAGTGGGTGAAGCTTCTGATGGGGTCCTGTAAGGCATTCTTTCTGCAAGTGCAACCAAACTTTGTCACCTACCTGAAACTTATGTGGCACCTGATGTTGATCATGGCGTTGTTTGTACATGTCATTGGACTTCTGTAGGATATCCTGAACCTATTGGCAGATGTGTTGAATCCGCTCAATGAACCAAGTGGATTTTTCAACTTCAATTGGAGAAGGATATGAGTCGGTTGAGGTGACCACAGGGGGAAGTGAAATATCTATGAGACCCAATGGTTGGAATCCAAACCCCACCTGAAAGGGGTTGTGGCTAGTTGAGTTATGCAAGGCTCGGTTGTAGCTATGTTGGACATAGGGAAGGCTCTTATCCCATGTGTGAGGGTGCTTTGAATTATACATGCGAATGATATGCACAATCATTCAATTTACCACCTCGGTTTAGCCATCTGTCTGGGGGTGGAAGGTTGTGGATTTGGTGAGCTTGGTGTCCAGCAGTGACCAGAGGCTCGAATAGAATGTGCTAATAAATCAACTGTCCCGATCTAAGACAATGGTTTGTGGGATTCCAAAATGTACCCATACTCGTTCAAAGAATATCTTGGCAGTGGCCTTTGCTGTGATGCTCTTCTTGTAGGCAACCAAAATCACCATCTTAGAAAAGCGATCAACCACCACAAAAACACAGTCATTTCCCCGCTTGGTGGATGGGAGGTCCGACATGTAGTCCATTGAGATGGATTCTCATGGCCTATCAGGAGTAGGAAGAGGGGTGTACAAGCCCTGTTTCTTAGTGGTCGATTTGGAAATAACGTAGGTAGTGCAGGACCTGATATACTTGTTGACCTCCTGTCGAAATTTCGGCCAGTAGAAATGTGTTTGTAGCATCGCCACTATCTTTTCGACGTCGAAGTGTCCTGCCACCCGACTGTAGTGGGCTTCCCAGATCATCTTCTCTCTCTCGCTTGATGGAACATGTTATCACATAAACTTGTCAAAACCTTAAGGGTCTGTGGTTTCTACCTAAGTTTGTATTTTTTCCTGTCTCTCCCCCTTTTTTGCAGACCCGATTATAAGTTTTACCTCCCGTCTTGTAGTTTTCCTTTTGTCTGCCTTAATCTGGTTGATCGACCTATTTTCCTTGTCGAAGTGCCTGAGAACTACCGGTCCTAAGCCCTTATGTTTTTCCTAACGACGATCACTTCTCTCCTTACCCCTTTCGTTGGTCCTTTTATCATCTTGAGCCCTCAGCTACTCATTCAAGTAATCTACATAGGCCGCAGTCGTGAGCAGTAAGCACAACACTTGAAGCAATCTGATATATAAACTCAAATCAAGTGAATGAGCATGATCATATTTCAAGGACAGGGATCCTCCACACAGATTAGATCGACAGCCATCGGGTGATCAGGACCATACAGTTGCATGAAGTATAGCATCAACCAGAGGTCTGAAATCACAAGGCCAAAGGGACGCGTGGCGTAGGATCAAAATTTTGTTAACTCGCAAAATGGGGCAGTCACAGGGTGGAGTCTTGAGGACTCGTGAAAAAAACAGTCGCAATATGATCTAGGCCGTCCATTTTAGAAGGACACGTGGCGTAGGATCTGAACTGTAGAAAAATTCTTTTTGGGAAGGTTGAGGTGAGAAGTGTCGATGGTCCAAGGTCCCGAAATGTTGATATGATATAGGTCGTTCGATGCAAGGAGATGCATGTCACTTGATCCGAGCTATTGCGATTTTGTGGATTGGATATTTCAGCATGGAGTACTATGTGAACTCGTGAAACACGAAATCGTGAAGCGCATGAGAGTTAAGCCCACGATCACAGCCCATGGCCATATATAAAGTGGGGCCCAAGGAACAATAAGCACCCTTTAAACCATGGGGTGGCTAAGGTCATTCAAGGAGATGATCGTGGCCGTCAGATTCAAAGAAAATCCGACCGTTGATCCAAACGGGCATTTTTGCAATTTTGAGCGTCGGGATATTTGAAATGAGGGGGAGTGAAAACTCCTGAAATGTGAAATCCTGAAATTTCATATGGGATAAGAATGAATTCATTACCTAAGATCACGCGGGGTGAGGAAAAGAGTTGTGCAAAGGATCAAAGCCCCCAAGTTGGTCATAGAGGAATATTTGCGTGACCTCGAGGCACCAGAATTGACGCGAAGGAGTCGTGAGCTCGCCTGGAACATTCATGGGTGTCAGGTCTCACCCTGATCCCAATGAAAGTAGTTAATGAAAATGGGGAAGGTGGTTGAAACCTCGTTTCACCACATAAATGGAAAGCATGGAAAATCTGGCCTTGGAGGGCAAATTGTCAGCCAAAATTTCCCTGTCATGGATTTTCTTGTGAAGCCGATACTCATCTGATCTTGCCTCTAATAAAAGAATGCAAGTGCATCCTGACAGAAGAAGATGAAGACATGAAGCTTTGATCATAGTAGCTAGGTCACACTCCTGGTGGTGGTAGTTCTCTAAGTATAAATACTCAGTTTTGATATTTTTTTATGGTCGATGGTAGAGAAAAGCTCTTGTATTGTAAAGTTTTAATGAACACTTTGGTTCTCTGGTTATGCTTTGTAACCTGAGATTTCTTGTTTAATGACAGTCATTTTTCTTGATCCCTCTCGTTTTCCTCCATTACTGAAAGAGTTCATGGTTGAATGATTCACTTGAATTATTGTGACTACATTATGATGAAAGTTTGATTATAGTGTTATTATAATTTCTTTCAGTTCCTTCGAAATTTGAATTCAAGAAGACCTTGTGTTTATTTTTTTCTTCCTTAGGTTGCTAGAAACATTGATGTTCACAACAGACCTCTACATTCTTCCCTGAAGTCTTCCTCCTACTCACCCTTACTACAACCTATTGACTGAAGTTAAACCAGACCTCACCTTCTTGTGCATATCAGTCTAGTTTTCTGAGTTAAGACAATATTTTCTTGAGATTGCGCCCATTTGACCTTTTTATAACCAACCTATGACATAAATATTGATGGGTATCGATCTTACCTCTGCAGCAATCCAGAGGTGACTTCTGGTGCTAACATTTCTGGCGTCGTCGTCGGGGACAAAATTGAAGATTTTCCCTGGGATTGAACGAAAAAGCTTACTAGTTCTGAAGGTGCATCAGAAATTAGTACATCAAATATTGCAACTGTGCACCTGGAGAATCCACTGTGGTGACTCCATTGATGTGAATCCACTGGAAACTCCATTGTTTCAGCTGTGACTTCTAGAGGCAGACACATGAGGTCTACTCCACAGTTTCCTTTAGCAACAACTGAAGTTGACCCGGAGAAAATTTTCAGAAAGGTAAAGGCCCCTAGAGAAGGTACTTATGTTTTTGAACCAGGTATTTATGATAATTTTCATTGTCCTCCTTTAGAAACTCCGATAGCTTCTTCTCATTCTCCTATTATACCGTATGCTAGAGTTTTCTAAAGTTTAAAGTTCGGGAGTGTTGAGTTTTCCCCTCCTGGTCTGGATTTGGAGGGAGAAATTATTGTCACTCCTCTCTCCCCTAAAGTTGTACCTTGGTCTAGTCCCCATACCTCAGAATATTTTCCCACTCCAGGTTTCATTGCTCCTCCTCATGTTAGATTTACTGATTTTGTAGAAAGGGAATCCTCTTTTCCTTCAAGCCCTATAAAATTTTATCCAAATACTCTGTTGTTTCCCTTTCCTCCTGGAAGTTTAGTTCTAACCTCCCCTGTTCGAACCCCTTCCCCTCCTAGTTATCCTCCACCTACCATCCCTATGGCAGGTGCTAACCCTCATAGGAACAGAATGGATTCCATAGTGGCTCCAAGATATTCCCCTTTAGTCCTACCTAAGCCAATGAATTCTCTCCCTGGTGGAGATTACCTAAAGTATATGCCCAAGTTAACAGGAGAAGAAGACATAACTGCTAAAGAACATCTTGCCACCTTCTACAGTTATGCAGAAAATCTAAATATTAAAAATGAAGATGTCTGGATGAGATTCTTTGTCTAGAGCCTTGATGGTGAGGTTAGGAAATGGTTTAGGGGATTGACCCTTGGATTCATTGTTGGGATTGAACCTTTGGATGATGTTTAATTGAGACAATGGGGGGATAAAAAAGACTTTATGTATTATATTACAGAGTTTGGCGATCTGAAGAAAGAGGAGGGAGAAACTGTCTCTGACTTCTCCAAAAGATTCAACAAGACGTACAATAAGATCCCTGCTGAGATAAATCCTACAGAACCTCTACCAAGATTACCTATGCTAGTGCTTTTGACCCTGATTTTTGCCTCATGTTGAGAGAGAGAAGGGCTAATTCCTTGGCTCATATGCAAGATGCAGCCTTGGAAGTAAAGTCTAACATATTGGCAGTAAACCGACTCGGGAATAAGGCTGATAGGGACATACCAAGGGGAATATTTGAATCCCCCACCTCTGGTTCCTCTGCCTACCCCCCTCAAATGGATGAAGTAACCAAGTTACTAAAATCACCTTCAACTAGAATGGAAATATTGGAAGTAGAGGGGAAGCAGACATACATAAATCCTCAAAATGTTGATAACAGAACCAACTTCAGAACACCAAACAATTCCCCTCAAATACTCCTGAGAAAGCCCAGAAACAGAGAGAGAGAGATGATCAGAAAATCCAAACACCTCTCCAAAATAACCTAGTTGTTGATGAAGAGAGGGAGGAAGAAGAGATTGATCCTGAAATCCATTGTCTTGGAGACACTTCCCCGTTTCCCCATTTGACTCAATCTCCATACGAGGAATCCCTCATGAATAGTCAAATAAATGAGCTAAGTAAGGGTGAGAAGACCAATAGTAATCCCAATAAATACAATCTCGGGTCTAAGAAGAAAGAAGGGAAGTATGACGTCCCTAATCATCCTTCTAGAGAAGAGAAGCCTACTAAAGATGCAACAAACAACAGCAAAGAAAAGAAAGCTCAGAACCCCTCACCGATACCTAAATACCTTGTCCCAGAAGTGAGAGAAGTTCTGAAGCCCCTTTCTTCTTTCATCTTTGAGCATGGAATTCAAAAGATTAGAATTCTTGTGCCCTTTTTAGAGCTAGTCAAGCATGAAGATTTCAAAAAATCCCTCTCTAAGTTGTTGTAGTCAGAGCCATCTTTCCATTCCAGAGACTCATTAAATCTTCAAGATGAAAATCCAGCAGTCATTTTAGGTCCTATGGTAGAAGATAAAGATGATTCATCCCCTCCCTTCTATACATCACTAAACATACATGATAAAGTGTTTCATAATTGTTTGATGGATTCAGGGGCATCTCATAATATTATGCCCAAAACTGTCATGGAAGAACTCGGGTTGGAAATCACCAAGGCTTATCATGATTTGTATTGTTTTGATTCAAGGAGAGTGCAATGTCTTGGGGTCATCAAAAATTTGTTCGTGACCTTGTTTAAGTTTCCCATGAAGGGTGTGTTCATGGATATCATGGTGGTTGATGTTCCCCCCAAGTTTGGCATGCTCTTGTCAAGGTCTTGGATAAAACGAATTGGGGGAACCTTGCAGATGGACCTCACATATGCTACCATTCCAGTGTTTGGAGGGGAGAATAGGAGGTTGTACAAGGAAGCTCAGTTGGCCTACATTATTAGTGTTGAAGCAGACACCACCAATCATCCTATCTTTGCACTTGACACTGATTTGGGTTATAGTTTGTTACAGCTCACAGATACTCCTAAAGCTCCTCTCGAATTCAAAAAGAAACCCATTTCTTTTCATGAAATACCTCATCCAACTACTTATGTGTGGAAGATGTACTTCAATGGAGTCTCTTCTAGGGAAGGTAGTGGTGTTAGAGTAGTTTTTGGGTCACCTTATCAAGAATCCATACCTTTTTCCTATAAACTAGAATTTGAAGCTACCAATAATGTGGCAGAGTATGAGGCTCTTGTTTTGGGTTTGAGGGCTACGAAAGGCATGGGAATTGAAGAGCTAGTAGTATTTGGAGATGCGGAACTAATTGTTCATCAGGTCAAAAATGTTTATCAAGCCAAGCACCCTAGGCTAAGGACTTACAGGAATGAGATGTGGGACCTAATTGACAATTTATTCTCAACCTTCAACATTTAATTTATTCCAAGAGATGAAAATACTATGGTTGATTCTTTGGTTGTCTCAGCGAACCAGTTCAGGGTCCCACTGCCACCTAAGATTAGGTATGATGTTGATATTAGATATAGGCCCTCTGTACCTAATAATATCAAGCATTGGAAGGTGTTCGAGGATGATCTTGAAATCAAAAGATTTCTTGAGTCAGTTAATGAGTTCTTTGCATTACATTGATCAGGATCATGATCCCAAAGGTGACCCTCACGATGATCTATTTTTAAATAAAATTGCTAATCACCATATTGTTCAGCTTCCTAGCAACCACATTCCAAAGGGAATAGTTCCTATAGAAAGATTGTTCGATGGGAACGATGTGGCAGTAAAGGGTAAAGTCTCAAATGATGATGTCGATGTGGCTAAGTGTAATATTGCCAAAGAGAAGGATCCAAAATTCATCAAGCTGTCAAGCAGCCTGTCAAGGGAGAAAAGGTCCAAGTATGTTGAGTTATTAAAAAACATTGCTGATGTGTTTGCTTGGACCTACAAAGATCTCAAAACATATGACACTAGCATCATCGAGCGTAAGATCCCATTGAAAAAGGAGGCCAAACCATTTGGGTAGAAGTTAAGATAGATAAATCCTATGTTATTTCCCATCATGGAGAGAGAGGTAAAGAAGTTGTTGGATTCCCAAATCATTGTCCCTTTAAGATATTATGAATGGGTGGCCAACCTGGTCCCGGTGAGGAAAAAGAGTGGAGAGATTGGACTCTCTGTCGATTTCATAAATCTGAACAGAAGCTCAAAGAAGGACAATTACCCTTTGCCAAAGATGGAACACATGTTGCAAAGAGTGAAAAGCACATCCAGGATCTCCATGACTGATGGATTTTCTGGATACAATCAGATCTTTGTCCTGCCTGAAGATAGAGAAAAGACAGCCTTCACCACTCCTTGGGGCACATTCATGTATGCCAAAATTCCCTTTGGATTGATGAACGCAGGAGAAAACTTCCAACGAGCCATGGACATCACATTCATTGGAGAAAGAGATAAATTTGTGTTCATATATCTAGATGACAGAACAATCTTCTCCAAATCTGATAAAGAGCATTGTCAACATCTGAGAAAGTTCTTCTCGAAATGCAAAAGGTTTGGTCTCCCCCTAAATCCCAAGAAGTCTTTATTTGCTATGCATGAAGGAAAATTGTTGGGACACATTGTATCAGCCGAGGGAATCGGGATCGATCCAAGTAGGGTGGAAGCTATTCAAGCCTTGTCACTTCCTAGGTCCAAGAAGGAGGTTCAGTCTTTCCTGGTCAAAATTAATTTTCTGAGAAGGTTTGTTTCAAATTTTGTTGAATTAGTGAAACATATCACCACTATGCTTAGGAAAGGGAATGAAGTAAAATGGATTGTTGAGCCCAGAGAATCCTTTAACCAAATCAAGAAGGCACTGACTGAAGCACCTTTGTTTATCAGTCTTGATTACTCCAAGGATTTTATGATTTTATCTTTTTCTTCATTTGACACAGTGGTTGATCCGTAGGATCTTTTAATGACTTATGGTTGAGTTTTAATTTTGCATGCGTTAATTAACCATTTGAGGAACTTAGTGAAAGAATGAGGAAAGAAGAGGAATTATGACAGCCATATACACATATGAAAATCTAAAATGAAATAATAAACAGCAAAACATAACACACAGATTGATAACGGAGTTCGGCACAACTTTGCCTACGTCTCTGGGCCTTTTCTCTATGGGGGAGGCTTCTTGATTTCTGTTCAAATGCTCAAAAGTACATCACTGCAATGCCAAACAGCTACAAGACTGATCTGGTCATGTTCTTCCAGATCTCTAGAACCATGCAAAGAAAACGGCATGCGAAACGGACATCCGGAGCTCCCATAAATGATCCGACAGCGTCTCCTCCTCAAAAGATTCTCTGCCTCAAAATGGCTTTGGCTTGGCTTCTCCTGAGCATAACTCTGCTCTGAATGCCCTCTATGGCCTCAAACAGGCCTGGGTTATATATCTGGGAATTTGGTTGCTCATCTCCAACTTCTTCCCAAAATTTAGGCTCCAAAACTACCCAATAACTCCCAAAAATGGAGAAAATTAATTAAAAATAGGCTTAATTACAATAAAAACCCAAAAAGTAGTTTAAAAACCCACTTTATAGTTATAATATGGGCATAAGCCCCCTTTTTCCCAGCGCGCGCCCCTTTGACAGGGTCATATGGGTTCATATGGCCAAGCGCTAGCCCAAAGGGCTAAGCGCTGGACCCTCTCCATACAATACTTTGCAATATATTTCATATTGTGGGTTTTATATCATAAGCAATAATTTGGTGTATTGGCAAAAGACCATTTCTTAAGGTGTTGGGCTTCGTGGTGGTCATGGGTTCAAATCCCGTGGACCCCAAAAACAATTTTTTTTAAACATGCCACTTCAACTGATAACTGGGTGCCACGTGGCTGCCCATGACTGGGCCACGTGGCATCTCCCCATTCGACGGATTAATGCCACTTGTCAACCATTGACTAGTCCAGTTGCCTGCCACATGTCTTCCCTATCAGCGAACCTGCCCAATCACGATCAGCTAGAAAGTGCCATGTCATCTCCTGCACAGTCATCATGCTGGTGTCATCAGCGTTGACTTTTTATATCATGGGTTCAGATCCCATGGACCCCAAAAACAATTTTTTTAAAACATGCCACTTCAACTAATAACTGTGTGCCATGTGGCTGCCCATGACTGGGCCACGTGGCATCTCCCCATTCGACGAATTAATGCCACTTGTCAACCATTGACTAGTCCAGTTGCCTGCCACATGTCTGCCCTGTCAGCAAACTTGCCCAATCACGATCAGCTAGAAAGTGCCATGTCATCTCCTGCACAGTCATCATGCTGATGTCATCAGCGTTGAATTTTTGACCAGTTGACCTTTGACTTTTTACTTGTTTGGGCTTCCGATCAGAACGCGATAACTTTCGCATACGGAGCTTGTTTGACAAAGTAAATATATCGTCGGAATTGGGAAGATGAGACGGACGCAATGGTGTTGGTTTCATCATATTTTGAGCACTTTCATTTTTGAGCATTTTTCAAGCCCTGTCAGGCTTCTGGATCCGATTTCGGATCACACCTCCCCACAATAAGACCTTTTGGTCCCCAAAACGTTACTGACCAGTCAACAAGCTCGGAATAGGCCACCGGGCTTGCTCTCTGTCTCTGAACTCTGTCCTGTGCACCTGTCTCATC
>JASDQU011509362.1:5889-16566 GCA_032191745.1 Picea mariana
CATTAGAATTATGTTGCATTTTGAATTTGACTAGCAGTTGAACTTTCCTTATTACTTATGGAAGAGTCTAAGAAAAATGTCAAGCCAAGTAAATAATAATAGAAAAACCCCTTAGAAGAGTTTGTATCATCATGGACTAGTGAGTATTCTGATTGTAGCAAAGCTTAATAAGAGAAATGAAACAGGGGAAAGTTTCATTGGCCAAAAAACATTTAATAAACAACTTGATGAGATGGTGGCAACAAATCGAGTATCCCAGGGTGACGACAATAATAAAAAGGCTCTTGATGAAGACCATGGCTCCCTCGAATCCAAGGGATTCATCTCTCCTCCATAATGCCAATGAAAGAGGAAAGTTGTAAAGGCCAGCTCGATGATAGAGACATTGCTTAAACCTTTTCCAAATCGTTGAATCACTAGAAACATGGCCAAACAGAGGGTTGGTAATCCCATGGTGGCTTCTACCCATCCTAATGCTCCAGTTTCAACCCATGTTCATCCAGGTACTCATATAACACCCTATTCGTATCCACAACAAACAATGGAACAATTCCCAATCTCTTTAGATATTGGAGGAGAAGATAACAGAACATTAGCCGATATCTTTAAAATTACAAAGAAACAGAGTAAATGCTTGAAACCTCTAGAGAAGACACTCCCTAAACCTTCTGAAAATGTTTCTATTGGACATAATGACCCTATCCCATCATCGAATGAGTCACCAAGCAAGGTGAAGATAAAGAACATGAAAATTAAAAGGTTGAAACAAGAAGCCCTGGAGATGACAGTATTGAACCGGTGCATACAAAAATAAAATGACTTGTTAAAAGAACAAAGCCAAAACCTCCAAGAAGAGGCTGGGAAGATATGGTATGAGAATAGAAAGATGTATAAGAATATTATGAACTCTAGTCATCCATAACAGAGGAGGCACAGTGAAAGAATAACATGGGAAAGAGGAGGACTCGGCATTTTGATCAATGCAGCTGAGATCTCCTAACTACTGACAAGATGCTTCAATTTTTTAGAACAATTTTGAGTCTAAGGATGATTTTTGCATGAGCACATGCAAGAAGACAGGTGTGGGGGGGATGTTGGTCTCCCATTTTTCCATATTTTAACACCATTTTTCTTATCATTATTCCACTAGTATACCTGAACCTCACCTCATTATTCCATGTTCTTAAGACTAAAACCTTGCAACAATCATTAAAGAGGTAATAGTTTCTTATTATAATTAATTTCCTAATTTTTTAATAGTTTTAATGAGTTTTTAGGAACCAATGTTTTCCTAAGAATAATTGTAGTTCGGTTCATGCACCTAATATGGAATTATGTTACCTATGTTTGGAAGTTTTCCTATTTGCATGTGCCTAGGGAGAAAAAGAGCACATGGGTTTTGTAGATCGGGTCCACAACATGGTTCGTGTCCTCTGGCTTGAGTTATAGATCCTTCACGAGAAATCCAGGCCCTGGTCAAATGCAGATTCAAAGCTTTCTTATGCCCAGAGAATTTGTGGGAATATTCCAAAACAAGGACGAGATGTTATCCATATGCATTTTATCATACGAATAGCAGGAGATCAAAACCGACTCCTTCGATGGATATTCAATACCTCTATAGTTGACTGATTAAAAGGAATAGTTTGAAGTGAAACTTATGGTCATACTTAATACTCTGTTTTTGGACAATAGTTAAGATTTGTGTTATCAAGTCTAACCTCACATACAGAGAATGAACTCTTAGCTTATTAAGTGAAAGATTTCATCTTGAATCCTGGAAGGAGATTTGATAAAAAAAGATTAGCTATTACTTCTTGCTTTCAAGTTATTTTCCAACAATTGAATATTTTTGTGTGTGAACACTTAACATCCATAGATTGAGAATTAATATGAGAACAAATAAGAAAACATGATCATGCATAGATCATAGATCTATGCATGACATACATAATTATTTAGTTTATGCTCATACTTGACACTAATTTTGTGGATAAAATTAAGTTGTTAAAAAGGTTTGTTTGATAGTATCTTGATAAATAATTGGTTTGAAGTGTGGTTTGCTTGTCTCTTGAGAATTTAGAGTATTTTGAACTTCAATCTTTTACCTGTAGATACTATGTATACAACTCACACGTTTACGAACCAGATTGACAAGTACAAGGTGTATTAAAGTAACAATTAATTTTCCAACCATATTGGTTGGAAAAACACCATGTTATCCTAGACTGTTACAACTAGACAATAACTTATCTTGATGAAGAAGGACATCAAGTCAAGATTCAAGGCATTTCAAGAGTTGTAGTTGTTAGAGAAATTTCATCCATGCAGCTGAAAAAGAGTTTCATGAAGGGATGTCAAATTTTTGCAGCACATATGGAAGAGGCAGCTAGAGATAAAGTGGCAAGTATTGAAGACCATCCGGTCTTAAAATATTTCGATATGTTTTTTAGGAAATTCAAGGATTACCACCGAATAGATACATTGATTTCTCTCTTGATTTGGTGCAAGGAGCTCCCCTGGTGTCCAAGAATCCTTATAGAACGGGCATGTCAGAATTAAAAGAGTTGCAAATGCAGCTTGAAGAGTTTTTAAAGAAGGGGTATATATGCCCAAGTGTGTCACCTTGGGGAGCCCTGCTACTTTTTGAAAAGAAGAAGGAAGAAACCTTAAGTCTATGTATTGATTTCAAACAACTGAATAAGGTCACAATAAAGAACAAATATCATTTTTCAAGGATTGATCATCTTTTTTATTAGTTGAAAGGTGCAAGAATATTTTACAAGATTTATTTGAGATCAAGTTATCATCAAGTGAGGATAAAAGAAGAATATATCAGCAATACAACGTTCAGAACAAGGTATGGACATTATGAATTCACTGTAGTGTCATTTGGACTATCAAATGCCCCAGTTGTTTTTATGTGTCTGATGAATTGAGTGTTCAAGGAGTACCTGGACAAATTTGTAATTGTTTTCTTAGATGATATTTTCATCTACTCTAAGTCTGAAGAGGAGAATGAGAAGCATTTAAGAATGGTACTAAAGGTTTTAAGGGAGCATAAATTGTATGCCAAGTTAAGTAAGTGCATCTTTTATCAAAAGAATATCCACTAATTGGGCATATTATTTCATCATATTGGATAACAATTGATCTAGAGAAGATAGAGGTCATTAGAGGATGGCCAACACCAAGAAATGTGATAGAGGTCAAATCATTTATAGGTCTTACAGGTTATTACCAGAGATTCATAAAGGGGTTTTTAAAGATTGCAAGTCCAACCACTTCTTTGCAAAAGAAGGGAGTGAAGTTTGATTGGAATCCAAAATGTGAAGAAAGTTTACAGTAGTTAAAAGATATTTTGAGAAGTGCACCCATATTAAAGATTGCATATCCAGATGAATATTTTGTAGTGTGCACAGATCTGTGTGAGGAAGGACTCGACGGAGTCCTCGGTCAAAATGATCATGTGGTATGTTATGAGTCTAGAAAATTAAAAGAGCATGAGAGAAATTATGCTACACACGATCTAGAGTTAGCATTCATTGTACATGCATTAAAAATGTGGAGGCATTATCTCATGGGGAAGATATTTGAGCTAAGAACATCACTCTATTCTGAAACATTATTTGGACAGCCAATATTAATTGCCAGGAAAACTAGATGGGTGGAATTTCTTAGCGAGTATGACTTTGAAATTAAACATATCAAAGGTAAAGAAAATCAAGTGGTTGATGCACTTAGAAGAAGAGCCCATGAAGTGCATGTTTTAGCCATTAGCGTGTACAAGACAGATTTAAAAGATAAATTCTTCAAGCAGGAAATTTAGATCAACATTATTTGCAAATAAATAAAACTTACAACAAAGAAATTCACAGAATAAATTTAAAAATTATGAATTGAAGGAGGATGGAATCCTCTTGCACAAAGGCAAGGTGTATGTGCCAAATTCTACGGAGATGAAAAATATAATGTAGAGGGAAATGCAAATCTTGCCATATGTTGGGCACTCGGAATATCAGAAATCCATTACAACTGTAATGAGGCAATACTTTTGGACAGGAATGAAAAAAGAAGTAGTTAAATACATAACTCAGTGTCTAGAGTGTCAGAAGGTAAAAATAGAGCACATACATCCATCGAGGTTGTTGCAGCCATTTCCCATTCCAAAATGGAAGTGGGAAGTGGTCACTGTAGATTTTATTACAAAACTTCCCATAAAAGTGAAGCAGCATGATTCTATCATGGTGGTGGTGGACAAATTGACTAAGGTAGTGCATTTTATTCATGTAAAGAAAACACATAAGAAAACGAACATTACAGAGATCTACATGAAGGAAGTTATCAGGATACATGGAGTGCCTAAGGCAATAGTTTCAGACAGAGATTCCAAGTTTACACCCCAATTATGGCAAGGTTTATTCAAAGGCTTTGGAACAAATCTGAATCTCACTATAGAATATCACCCAAAGTCATATGGGAACAATGAGAGGACCAATAGGATAATTGAAGACATGATCAGGATGTATGTTATGGACCAACCATCAAAATGGGAAGATTGTATCCGCTTAGTGAAGTTTTCCTATAATAATGGGTATCAAGCCTCACTAAAAATGAGTCCTTTTGAAGCTTTGTATGGAAGGAAGTGTAACACGCTCGTGAGTTGGGATAACCTAGCAGACAGAGCTACCATTGGGCCCATATTTGTTAAAGGAATTGGAAGAGCATATGAAAACGATCAGGCGGAATTTAAAGGCTACCCAAGATAGGAAGAAAATTTATGCAAACAAGAACATAGTTTTCAAGGATTTTAAAGTGGGAGAACATGTATTTCTTAAAGTGAAAGTGAAAAGAAGTTCGATAAGATTGGGTTGCTACCCAAAGTTGGCAGCAAGATATTGTGGACCTTTCGAAATATTAGAAAAGATAGGGTCAGTTGCATACATGCTAGCATTTCCTGCATCCATGAGAGTGCATAATGTTTTTAATGTATCGTTATTAAAGAAATATGGGCCTAACCATGACCACATAATTGATTGGACTGTGATTCGAGTGGAAAACGAAGGGGATTTCTGGGTGGAACCAATACGCATCATAGACTAGAAATTAAAAGTTCTCTAGAACAAATCCATAGGGTTGGTAAGGGTTCAATGGACCTGCTACGGTCCTGAAGATGCCACATGGGAGCATGAATAAACTATGCGGGAGGAATACCTGCAATTTTTTGTCAATTTTGAAGAAAACAAAAGTTGAAAAATGCAAGACTCCATTTTTGGGCAGCTAGTTTCCGGAACCACATCTCTAATTCTTGGGTACCTGTGTTGATAGCTCTGATAAATGAATGGTGCAACCTGATGGACTGAAGGTAGTGAAAGGGTGCATTTCTTGGGTCATCAGGTTGAGAAGAACGAGAGATTATGGTCGGGACTATTGTTGGAGAGAAAAAATTGCATATTTTTGTTTTATTTTCTAAATATCGTGATGTAAATGGTATATGTCTTTCGGCATGGTGCTCTGCATCGAGGACGATCCAAAATTGTAGGGGAGGGGGAATGCAACATTCCCACTATAATCTCAAGTTTAATTAATGCATAATGTAGATATGAATGTGGCTATGGCCAAGAAATGTAATATGTGAAATGTATTTCTTGTTTTTAATAAAATTAACGTGTTTCCATGTGTTGGGAATATGGACAGAGATGGGGGATGATTTGTCCACAAGAGAGGGGGAATGCCTGAGTATCTAAGGGGGACCTAAGGTGCAAATGGTTCATGGGTATTAATCCAAACCCACATTTCTGAATTTTTATTATCATTTGGGGAAACCTTTTATTTCTACTTGAGTATATGAGAGACCAATCGTTAAACTCATGTAAGAGGGTGGGTGTGAGAGTCACATCCCATAGTTATTGGAAAGTGTGGGGAAGAAGCAATCAACATTGGGCAAAGTGAGTTGTTAATGGTCTGGGGAAAATAGAGGAAATTCGTATGGGGGTTACAAACAGTTTTTACACATTGATTTTTGTATGAACAGAAAGGGAGAGCAGGGGAAAATAGCACCATATCTTGAACAATAAGGCTGGGAAAATTTAGGATCATGTCAGAGCATTTTGGAGTGTTTTTGGAGCTAGAAATTGAAGAACTAGGTTGGCATACCTAAAGAGTGAACTCTTGAGTGAGTTGCACTATAACAACAAGTGTTGTTGTTGGTAGTTGGTAGTTTTATTGGCAGTGATTCCCTTGATTTCTCACCAGAGATATTCCTAGATACCTACGTCATAGAGACCCTGATAAACGAACGGGACGTCTGATAGATTGAGAGCAGTGAAGGGGTACATTCCTTGGGTTGGGAAGGTCTAGAGGAAGAGAGTTGGAGGTAAATTTGGGATAGTTGTAGGAGAATATCAATGGGTTGAGAGGTATTTAGTTGTGAGAGAATTGTGAGAGGAACCCTTCTCTTGTGGATTCCTATCCCCAACTTGGGGGTGACTTGTTGTTGAGATTTAGAACAACAGGTCTATGGTTGGGAGGAACGTCCTTCCCAAACACCCGGTTGCATCAACGTTTTATAAAAGATAAGTGTTTATTTATTTCCTGAGTTATTTGTTGAGTTTAATTATTGTGCTTAATTTTGTGGATGTAAATGGTTTATTGTTGTTATGAATGAGTTATTTGATACATTCTTGTTAATTTAGAATGTTGTAGATGCATTTCATGAGGGGTATCAAAATCTGGTTAATAATGTGAATTAAATTGTAGCTGATAAGCTACAGTAAATGATCCAACAAGAAAATTTTCATTTTTTTGTGAGTTTTTCTTGGTAATGTTTCATGGTTGAGCTAGGGCACATTATAGAGAGGATGATTAAGCAATATGAGGAGAAGAAATGAAAATTTGAAGAATTCGGACTGAAAGAAGAAGTTGGATTGAAAGAAGAAGTTGAGCTTCGTATAAAATATGAGCAGGAGGAGATCAAAAGGAGACTAGAAGTAGCAGAACTTAAAAAGAAAAATGAAGAAGGAGAAAAGAAGTCGGGAACATAGGATGGTAGTTTTCCCACAAAGAAAGTTTAGAGAGAGTTAGAATGGAATATATAAGTTGAAGAAGTATAAAATATAAGGAAAGAGGAAGAACATAAACTGGGAGAAGAAATCAAGAAACGAGAAACAAAACAAATGGAAGCAATTGAGAAAGAAAGGTTGGAGGAAGATGAAAAGAAGAAAGTTGAGGAAGATAAACTTCAACAAGAAGAGATTAATCAAAGAAAATATAAGGAAAATATTAGTGATGATGAAAGGAAAACATAGGAATAGTATCCAACTAGCTAGACATAGAAACGGTGAGATAAACAAACCCAGCAGCAAGCAACATATCCTTTAAGTAGTTTCATTGACTTGACTATGGAAGATGTAGTCATTCCTAAGTTAAGTACAAGTAAATAAAAAGAGGTAGCCATGGAACAACTCATTACCCCAATTAGTTTATAAAATAATTTATCATTGGGTGATAAACATATTCCTAGTCCACTAGATGATGTAGTTGATCTGGAAATGATTGCATACAAAAAAAGAAAGAAAAATATTGTAAAACAAACACAAAAGAAGAAAAAGATTGATCTAGATACCACCATTTTGTGCACTACAAAAGAGTAGGTTATAGATACCAAGAGAACCAAATTGAGAGACCTTTTATCTGTTGGATTATCCATTTCACACGTAACCATAGATATGTTGATGATTACATCTTCATGAGACATCCTCCAGGAAACGTTCTCCTCTGAGACTGAGTTGAGTCAACCTGTGAGAGATCCCATGTGTTGGGTGTGCCCATGAGATGGGTGTGTCATTCCTCTCTAGACTGAGATGAGACGATGTGTGCCCTTGTGTGGGGTGAGGATTCCTATGAGATGGGTGTGTCGTTTCTCTCTGGATTGAGATGAAACAATGTGTACCCCTATGTGGGATGAAGGTTCCCATGTGATGGGTGTGCGTTAGACTCTGGATTGAGTTGTTATGACGTGTGGTCTCCTACCTTGTGGACTTAGTAGAGTCAAGCTTGAGATGGTCCTCCAGATGATTCTCATGTGGACTCAGTGAGATAGAGATTTGTTGATTAGGATGTCCATGTGGTTGAGCACAGGTGGACGTGACCCTAGTGGTTGAGCACTAGTGGATGTGTGAGATACCTTGCTATATTGTCTAAGAGTAAGATTTACCTATAACCCTAATTGTGATGTAAAGGGTACAGGTCGGCTCCACCATATGTGAAAGATAATTAATGGTTATTGCAATAATTAATTATTTTCTGAGTTATTGAGGTCGGCCCTATTGTGCCAATAGAAACCACTTTTGGTCTGTTCATTATAGTATAAATAAAGGTGATTTTCCCATTGAGGAAACATACAAGTCACTTGTCATTAGGAAATTTCAGCAAGTACATTTCTAGGGTTGAAGTGCGCACCTCTCTTGGGTACAAGTTTCAAGGTAGTAGATAACCCTCTTGTGTGCATTAGGGTTTCATGGTTGGAGGATGTTCTCTTGAGAATATAGCAAAGGATTGTTAGGTTTTTCTCCCTTGTTGAGAAAGGTTTTCCCAAAATATTTCTTGTTTCTTGTGCATGGTTATTCTTCTTGTGATCTTGGCCATTGCAGCACTTGTAAATTGTGTAGATGCATCTGTTCATGGTTCAAGTAAATGCTAAAATGAAATAAACCTCATGCTTGAGCCTAGAATAATGAAAATTCAACATGGTATCAAAGCATAGGTCTTGAAGAACCCATTGCACAAGCATTAAAGCCATTCGTCCTCTCTCTTCTGCAGAACCGTACAACCCTCCTAGGGTTTCCATAAATTCGTATGTCCCTCTCCTTCTTGGGTGTTCCAACACTTAAAACTGAAACATTGGGGATAAAAATTACATAGGGGTGTATGACCTCCCTCAATGCACCTTCGGAGATTCTCAAAGTTCAATTCTGAGAATTTTGGATTTTTGGCCCTAAGGTTTCTAGGGTTTCGCAATTTTCTGCAGAAAATTCAGATCTAGGGTTTTTGCAGCTCATTGAAGGAGATTTTTAGCTCACCAGTGTTCTTATGACTTTCAAGTCTTATTTTTGGCATTCAGAAGCCCAACGAAACCTAATATTTCTAGCCTAGCCTAGTCGTTAGGTTTCCTAGCCTAGTTGGTAAGGGTTTGTGAAGAATCTGAAAATATGATGAATAGAACCTTGGTGGAAGATAGGCTTGATGGATCAAGAAACTTCAGTTCCTGGAAGTCAAGACTTCAAATCACTCTTGAAGAGGAAGACCTATTTTGGGTGATACAAAAGGCCTTACCAGAGACAACTACTGATGAAGAGAAGGAAGAAAGGAAGGAATATGGCATCAAGGAAAGAAAGATAATCAACTACTCAATAAGAGATCATCTCTTGCCTTGTATTTCCAACATGAAGACATCTTATGAAATATATGAAGCATTGGAGAATATGTTTGAGAGTAACAACACCCTCAGATCTCTTACATTGAAGGGCCAACTTCAAAATATCAACATGACAAAAGATGACATCGTTGCTATCATATTCATGAAGATGTCAGAGATCAGAGATCATCTAGGTGCCATTGGAGAAATTATATCAGACAGAGAACTTGTTTTGACCACTCTCAATAATCTTCCAAAACATTGGGAACCATTTCTTCAAAGTATCGGTGGTAGAGAACAACTACCTACTTTTGATCGTCTATGGACAGACTATACCCAGGAAGAAATCATACTTATAGCTAGAGGAGTGGAAGAATCCCCTCATGATGAAAATCATGCTCTTGCACTTCATACAAAGAAAGGAGGAAGAAATAAAAGAAACTTCAAGCAAACATTCAAAAACAAGAAGACTTCATCAGCTTCAAGTTATGTTCAGAGAAAAGACATGTCAAAGATCCAGTGCTTCAGATGTGACAAGTATGGACACATTGTGAGAAATTTCCCTACCAGGAAGAGAGAAAGACAATATGCTTCCACTGCTGACATGGATCCAGACCCACCTCAGAAAATTTAAGACATGAGAGATGAGGATTACTTCCTCTAAAAACAAATACAAGATTGAGCATAATTGTAGACTAGGGTAAGTTTTGTACTTCCTTCCTTATTTGATTAACCTGTAGTTGCTTGTTTTATGATAATGAAGGGTATTGTCCCTAGTGTGGGAGCCCTCTTGTCTTGGACTACTATCCCTAGTACGGGAGTTCAAGTTTTCTTGGGTGATTATTATCCTCGTACAAAATACCATCAAAGTATTGTAGAGTCAATAGACAGGACCTGAGAAGACATGAGATGCCTCCAAGTTAGGAAACAGGAAAAGGAAGATGTTTATCCTTCAAGACTTCAGAGGGAGTCAAACTATTTGAGAAGAAGGAAGATACAATATAGTCTCTCCTTCAGTAGTTCAGAGGGAGATAGCCATCGTTCCAGTTGATCCATTTAATATCCCCGGAGACATTGCAATAAGCCATAAAAGACTTTACTGGGCTCGACAAACTTTGCAGGAGGCAAAGGGACATGCAGCTCCTCAAGGCACATTCTGAGAGAGCAAGAGACCAAAGATATTTTAGAGTTATTTTTCATCCATGAGCCACATCATTGATACCGACCCTTCTTGTCATGGAGAAGCAACAGGTTAGCAAGTA